>CM055271.1:89573103-89640533 GCA_029237695.1 Conchocele bisecta | reverse complement strand
TCTCTCCTTGCTTACTGCATATGCCTAGATCGGCGTATCTCTTTAATTGTGGACCCAGTGCCCTTCCTTGAAGGGGGGGGGGTGTTTGGTCCATACAGACATTTAATTTTAAACTGAAGTGGTTGGGTGTCGTCACATCAACCTATATATAAATGGACGTGTTTGCTCGCGCTCTTGACGTCACGTTTTAAACCCCCAAACAATGCAAACCTTTTTCAAATCCGCCAAGAGAAATTGTTTTCTAATGAACTAGATACATGCGAGTGCATAGAAATCGATGGAATGTTTTACTAAGCATGGTAGCATTGTAGATCGGTTTAAAAATGCTCGCCAAGTTTTCAGATAACTTTATTTTACTGACTAATAAAAGCTACACTTTTATGTGTGGTAGACGCACAGTGTGTTGAAAGCACGCAGAGGATCGTTGACCAAAACCGTGTTATTCTCATCTGTATCAGACCCGTACGCATGGGATTAATTTAGGGGAGGGGATTAACTCGTTATTTTCGACGGGCGCGAAAAAAGGGGTTAAACATTTTTCTTTTGTCATACATCCACGGGACACAGAACCTCGGCAGGATTAACCCTTACCATTTCACCCCTAAGTAATTGAAATGGATTTTGATGTGTTAATTTTGAAACCCAAACCAATCATCACAAAATGATTTTCAGACCAGTTCATTTATGAACATAACATTGTGTTTTTATTCTCAAAATTATGAAAATTATTTGCAAAAAGTGCAGATCCTGATGAGACGGCTCGTCACGAGCCGTCTCATCTGGATTTACACTTTTGCCAATACCACTATACAGGCATGTGGTGTTGAAAGGGTTAAGGGGAGGGGTGTGACGCACCCGTCGCACCCGTCTGTGTACAGGCGTGTATATGTCGTACATGTATTTGTAATCAATCAATCAATCAATCAATCACAGGTTTCTCTCCCATTGATACAGACACATGTATTCTCTAGGTGTGTAACAAAGTACCTCGCATTTGTGCATTACCAATCATGTTTTTTTATACAATATACATGATATAATGTTATTCTTTTGGACAAGAAGTCATTCTAAAAAGACAAACCATATGGCGCCAATTTCTCGCGTATTATATCGTCCATCACGTCCAATTCTGGTATGTTGTGATCTCTCCATCCACCCGACGTTCCTGGTGGAGATATAGAGACTAGTGGGCTGGGGGCCGTTTCACTAAACTTCGTATGACTGAGATGTTCGTAAGTGCAAACTTAAGATCGTCTGGAAATTTCAATTGATGAATTTACATCTATTGAGCACATGCAGCATATGATCAATAAATGTAAATCCAATAATTGTTGACAAGAAAACATTGCTAATGTGAAATTTACAGACTACCATAATTTCCCACTTACGAACAGAATAGATTTTGTTTTTAATATTTTTTTTATTTGTGGACCGATATTCAAAATCTAACTTGTTTTCTTAATTACATCATTTTCAAGCTATCTCGCCAGGTTTCGGAGTCAATTTCCATTTGTTTTCGTTTTTATTACACTTCAATTTTTTTGGGGGAGGATGACTTTGTTGTTATTCATGAAAAAGTACTTACTTTTAAATATCTTTTTGAATTTAATGTGTTTAATAGCCAAAAGTTCGTCGGCAGAAAAACATGGAACAGACAGTTGTGTATGTTGATACGTGTAGGAATTCCGAGGTGTACCAACGAATTTATACGCTTTTTGAGCTGAGGTTGATACACTTGATATGGAGAATATCAGGATAGTGTCTATTGATATCAAGTTCATTAGTTTAGTTTATCAGGCATGGCTAGACAATGTGTAGGAATTCTGAAGTTCACCAAGGAATTCGTACTGTATACGAGCCATTTGTGTAGTAATTGAATAATTTGCAAAAAAAGCGTGGATGCTATACTGAGACAGGTAATTGCTATTCGGAGGTGGCCTTTAACACAGGTCCGACCGTAAATAAACAAATAAATATAAGGTTTGATCATGTCCAGCCGTGCGGCCGCGGGTTCAAACAGTTCCCGAGGGCCAAAGCAAACGTTTGCACACGGCTGGACCTGATCAAACGTTATTGTTCCATTTCCAACAAAAAACTTATGTAATTTGAGCATTATATTCAGTATTTTCAGTACTTTTATAAAATCGTCCCATTCACGTAGATAATTTTCGGTATGCATATTCCGGGGCCGCGTCATGAACGTCATGAACGTCATGAAATAGTGACGTCATGAAGGCACTTCCGCGTAGTGACGTCATGAAGGCACTTCCATTACGCGAGGCCCCGGAATGAGCATTGCCTAAAGCCATGTGCAAACAGCACGCGCTATTTTTGCACATATGTGCAAACAATGGAAACCATGTAACAATACATATTGAATATAAATAAATATTGGTTGACCTTTCCTTATAAGATGGCCGTCATCAGGGTTGGTTTTGCGATATTTCGCCATGTACGTCAGGTTGACCATGTTGTTGGTTTTCATGTTGTGGAAACTGCAGTGATCGGCTATCCTCGCAACGTCCTCATCCTGTACGTCCTTGTCAAGGAATGTCGCGATCTGGCGTACCGTTCCGGCCAAATCCTGAAATATATGTACAGTCAAACATTTGATTAAAGGCCAGTCACCAGACGAGAAAAATCTGGCCTTTGTTCATAGGTGTCATTTACGGTAGAACCTCTCTAAACGGACACCCTGGGAGGTTCACAGTGTGTCCGGTTTAGAGAGGTTCCACTGTAAAACAAACAGGTGACTGACTACTTCAAAACACGCATGAGTGGTTTGTGATCATGAACAGACATCAGAGATACAGCACAATGAAACCTATCATAATTAAGCATAGCAAACTATTCTCAGTGTCCGGTTTAGAGAGGTTCCACTGTATGTAGTAATTTAGTAATTGAGAAACATGGACTTGGGACCTCGATTTTGTCAGTAGTTGAGGTGACATACCATTGACATGTGACACTGATATGTAATATAACATTAACAGCATTTATGTATCAGGTAATATGCTTTGCATTGGCCGAATACGTACTGACTAATAACAAAGTGTCATGTCCTGCATTGAGATAGACATATCCTGTAGCCTATTTCACCAACATTGCAAAGTATACTTATCTAGCAAAGTATACATTGAGGGAGACATTTTCAATTTAAGGATAAATTTATTAATTTTTATTTACTGAATTTATTACATTATCACAGCCATTTTGGCTGTGATAATGTAATAAATTCAGTACAATAAGTCTGCATACTTTTAATCATCAAATATGTGCAGTGGTTAGTTCTATATGACATAATGCAATTTGGGGAAAATAAATGATTACTCCCTCAAAGTATACAATGCTAGATAAGTATACTTTGCAATATTGGTGAAATCGGCTACAGGTTACACCGAATTCAAACTCACGTTTCATTGGTCGAAACATATAACATATAGCATTGGTGCATGACGTCAGCTTAATGATGCAGCGTACAAAATCTGCATTCGTTTCAACAAAAAACATACAATATTTGCTCATTCTGTGGCATAAAATGTTGCCTGATAAATATACTTCCATGTGAGTGTATATAAAGATATCACCTTTAGCAGACTCGGAATGGAAGTGTACAAAAACCTCGGCAAATCTCGTAATTCCTACTCATTTCATAGCCTTGTTTGATCAATTTGATATCGAAAGATACTACTAAGTAGCCTAGGTCCAGTTGCTCAACACCTCTGTCTGCTCTACGGACTGTTTAATTCTTAACGCTGTTAAGGATTTAACAGTCCGTTAAGCTAATCGGTTTTGAGCACAACGCCGTAACGCTGTTAAGGATTTAAGTCCGTTAAGCTAATAGGTTTTGAGCACAACGCCGTAACGCTGTTAAGGATTTAACAGTCCGTTAAGCTAATAGGTTTTGAGCAGAACGCCGTAACGCTGTTAAGGATTTAACAGTCCGTTAAGCTAATAGGTTTTGAGCAGAACGCCGTAACGCTGTTAAGGATTTAACAGTCCGTTAAGCTAATATGTTTTGAGCAGAACGCCGTAACGCTGTTAAGGATTTAACAGTCCGTTAAGCTAATAGGTTTTGAGCAGAACGCCGTAACACTGTTAAGGATTTAATAGCCCATTCAGCTAACAGGTATTGAGCTCAACACCTTTAAAGCAGTCTTATCAGAGGCTTTAGCAACCTCAACAGAGTTAAAGACTTAACAGTCCGTTAAGCTAACAGAGGTTTTGAGCAGCCAGGACCCGGTCGCTCAAAGCTTCTGTTAGCTTAACAGACTGTTAAATACTTAGCATTGCTAAGGATTTAACAGTCCGTTAAGCTAACAGAGGTTTTGAGCAACTGAGCCCAGGCTATTGTATTCGCTGTATCATTGGTAGTGCGTAACCTTGATGATATCTTCATACTTGAGGAACAGAATGTTGTCATCGTTTCTGTGGTTCCAAAACTCCAGCACGTGTTTCCACCAGGGACTGCCGAACGCTGTCAACATATTCATGTGTATATGTGACTGGATAAATGGAGCTTATGGGATTTGTGACCAGTGTAGCTCCTGATCAAATGACACACTCGTGTAGCCTGATAATGATCGATATTGCTGGTTGGAAGCGTGACCGGTGCTTATTGATGGAATGGCGAACAGTGCAGATCCTGATCAGACTGCGGATGTACATTCTGAGCTGGGACTACATTGCCCACAAAGGCCATAAGGTCCATTTCCCCAGTCACGGGCACAGATGAAACACGTCATGTGATTTTGTAGCTTAAATAAATCGATTTGCGAATTTTCATGACAAATATTTACAGAAACTGTGATTATAGGGTTAACTGTACTGTAATTTTCAAATTTGCGGCGTATATCAGCAAATGATAGGTCGGAAAATCTGTTTAATGGCGACGCGTTAGCGGAGCCATTAAACATGTTTTCCGACCTATCATTTTCTGATATACGCCGCAAATTTCAAAATTACAATGCGGTTAACCTATTTCTAATGCACTCCTGGCGTAGGAATACATATTGAAATAATTTGCGACCGTTCATCAACAATGATATACCTGTAATGTATGACCATCAGCCAATCAGATTGCGTGATATTTATAGAGTGCATTATAATTATCTTTAAATGACGTCGAATGTTGAGGAAACGTTCTGATTAAATGCGGAATAGACGTCCTTTATAGAAACTACATTTTGTAAAGGCTTGTCTCATATGCTATAGCCACTGTTGCACGCAACCCAACGTGTTTTTAGGCCTAAGGCATATTCAAGGTGTATGATCACGTGGTACTAACAACAACAACAACAAGTACTGAAACTTCCAGAATCCATCCGATTCAAAGCACGTATTATTTTATAGTGTCCTTATTACGTAACGGATCTCTGAACGTTGGCCCAAAGTTCTGTCGTTTTTGCGAAGAATCGATTTCCGTGTCAGTAGAAATCGATTCTTCACAAAAACGACATAAGTCTGTGCCGAACTCCCTGGACGACCAAATGCAGCTCATGAAGACACGTTTGCTGCTCCATATTTAATCAAAATCCGTTTCATATTAAGGAAAATATCAAATAATACTTACTGTGGAGTGGGCAAGATTTCAACACTTTAAGCCATTGTTGTTCGTGTTATAACCACGTGATCATGCACCTTGATATTCATGTGACGTATGAATAATATTCCTATCGGGTTAGAATTTCCGGGGATGTGAAGCAACCGAAATCCGCAACCCGTGGACTCCTTACATATTTCGGTTGCTTCACAGCCCCGGAAAGTGTTTTTATTTCTAGAAGCCACATGCTGCTTTCGGGTATGTTTGGACAATTAGCTACTGGGCAACGAGTTTTGAATAATATAATGCCTACTCATTCATGCACTGAAAATGACTAAATTTGTGTAAAAAAATGGTTCGTAGAATCTCCCCCTGAATGTGATTACTGGTCTTTCTGTTCGTCGACGTCCAACAAAGCCATTCTGATTCTGATGACGCTTTCGTTACATTTCAATGTAATCTCAGAAAGTGCTTAGTATATGATATACTACTGTCTGTTTCACGAAAGCTGCCCAAATCTTACGGCGATATAAACAATTAAAAAACAGTATTAGTTTCGATAATATTAAATTAAAGGAAAATTTAAGCAGAATGAGCCTTCTTTTTATTTCGTGAAATTTGGTCAAATATTGATTTTATTGCGAAAAGAACATTTTCCCCATGTTAAATCCCGATAGACATCTTCAGAGTGAAGATGTCTATGGGGATTTAACATGGGTAAATTTTTAGAATTTCAGAAATACTGGACCGATTTTCAAAATATAACTTGTTTTCTTAGTTTCCAAGCTATCTAGCCAGGTTTCGGAGTAAATATCCAAATTGTTTCGTTTTTCGACTCCTCCCACAGCTTCTCCACCTCTTTTTTCCCATGTTAAATTCCCATAGAGAACTCAATTTTCGTAATAAAATCAATATTTGACAATATTTTACGAAATAAAAAGAAGGCTCATTCTTAAATTTTGATAAAATTTAATATTATCCATATAAATATTGTTTTTGCATTGTTTATATGGCCGTACAATATGGGCAGGTTTCGTGAAACAGACATTAATGGTATACTATAAGAAACGTATATAATATAACCATACAAGGTAATACTATTGAAGAGTTGGATATATTTTGGTAAATCGTGCTGCTGCTTCTGACGACGCCCTTGATTCATAAAATACATTTTTGCAATAAATGGACACTCGCAGTGCATTAACACGGTGTAATAAAAATCATAGTACACTAGTGTAATACATATGCAAATGAGTCCGATCCAGAAAACATGTTACGTAATCAATACAGCTTCAAATGATGATGTTGTGTTTATGCAATACATACAATTCAAAATTTGTGTTGATTTAATATGATATTTATTAAACTTGTTGACTGATTTCATAAGAAACTCGGCATAGCCGAGTTTCTTATGAAATCAGTAAACTTGTTTAATAAATATTATATTAAATCCTCACTCATGGAAGGTCCTGTATTTATGTCTACGTACCTAGTATGCCGTCGACACACATCTTGCAGAAACTGTCCATGGTCACTCCGTTGTCTAATTCACAGAGGAACTTCAGGAAATAGTAGAACGACACAAACGCGTCTTTTGGGTGTCTGGCCACATATACGATCTATGGAACACAGAGACGACACGCTAAATAGAGAATACCACTCCAGTGTCTGTTCACAGGTAAAATAGTCGGACCTGTGTTGTAAAATAAATGCCCATTTGAAGAATCCCATTACCCCACACACGGGACCCGTTTCACTAAACTTCGTACATGTACAGTGCAACCTCTCTACAACAGCCACCCATGGGAAGAGGCAAAATTGGCTGTTATAGAGAGGTGGCTGTTGTAGGGAGGTTAATGCTGAATACAATTTTATCGTCTGATGTTTATTTATTTTCTTCAATAATTCTCAATAAAAACATGTTTTGACAGCATTTTAGAATCATTTCCAATGGAAATGATTCTAAAATGCTGTCAAAACATGTTATTATTGAGAAAGAATGCAAAATCAACATCAAACGACAATGTTCATGCTCAGCAGTGTAAGGGTTAGATATAGATGAAATCATCCATTTGGGATATAAAATAGCGGCTGTTACAGAGAGGTGGCTGTTGTAGAGGTGGCCGTTCGGGGAGGTTCGACTGTACTACTAAAATGTTCGTAAGTGCAGGATCGTCTGGAAGTTTCAATTGATGGGTTTACAGTTATTGAACATAGGCTGCATATGCAGCATATACTCAATAAATGTAAATCCAGTAATTATTTACAAGAAAACAGTGTTAATGTGGAATTTACAGACTATCATAATTTTGCACTTACATGTACGAACATTTTAGTGGTCTCGATAGAGACGGAAGTTATATAGTGTTTGGAGTGTGTGTCTGTCCATGTGTCCGTCCGTGTGTGTGTCCGGTAAAGACGTTTGCCGGAGTTTCTCCAATCTGCGACCGGGGACATTTGTGTGGCGACAGGCCACATTTTCATGTTTACAATGGGAACTTTTATATCAAATGTTCGAGTCTTTCACATGTGTGTATTTTGATATCTGTAGCCGATTTCACCAACACTGCAAAGTAAACTTTTCTAACAAAGTATACTTGGAGGGAGTAATCATTTATTTGTCCTGAAATGCATTATTTTATATAGAACTAACGACTGCATATATTTGATGATTAAAATTATGCAGAATTATTATACTGAATTTATTACATTATCACAGCCAGAATGACTGTGATAATGTAATAAATTCAGTATAATAAAAATTAATAAATTTATCCTAAAATTGAAAATTTCTCCCTCAAAGTATACTTTGCTAGAAAAGTATACTTTGCAATGTTGGTGAAATAGGCTATTTGCAATGTTGGTGAAATAGGCTATTTGCAATGTTGGTGAAATAGGCTATTTGCAATGTTTATTTGCAATGTTGGTGAAATAGGTTATTTGCAATGTTGGTGAAATAGACTATTTGCAATGTTTGTGAAATAGACTATTTGCAATGTTGGTGAAAGTTGGTGAATAGACTATTTTCAATGTTGGTGAAATAGGCTACAGGTTCATCAGGCAATGCTAGGAAACGCGTATAATTGGCAGATGAATTCCTACCATTTCCGAGGCGAGCCTGATAAACTTGGTACCAAGAGACAATATCCTGGTATTGTATTGATTTACGCTACTAGATAGATTTACGCTACAAGGTGGAACACAGACACGAAAAACTAAAATGGGCGAAATTATAACATGACTACCAGCAAATATATGCACGTACACTACACTTCTTCACGGAATATGGTGGTATGTCACAGTCCATGACAGAAACGGCGCGTGACACCCCAGACCCGTACGCAGAAATTAATTTAATGGGGGTGCGTTATCGACGGCGCAAAGAGCTAAACACTTTTTTTGCACATCCTCGGCAGATTAATCATTTCATCCCTAAGTAACTGGAATGGATCGTGATATGTTAATTTTGCAACCCAATCCAATCATCACAAATGATTTTCACATGGGGTGTTTTTGTTCTCAAAATTATGAAAAATACTTGCAAAAAGTGCAGATCCAGATGAGACGGCTCGTCACGAGCCGGCTCATCTGGATCTACACTTTTTTGCCAATACCACTATACAGACCGGTGGTGTTTAAATGGTTAAGGGGGGGGGGGGGGGGGGGGGTGGGGGGGGGGGGGGGGGTGCGTACGCACCCGTCGCACCCCTCTGCGTACGGGCCTGACCCCCTTCGGTGCTAATCAATACTGGGAGACCAACAAGCAGATACACTCTGTAAACTTTGAACATCCCACTAAAATAAAGGCCCACCAATAATCCATCTAGTATGTCCGCCGTATACTATATAGTATAGTTATACGTTTCAAGAAAATATGTTTTGTAATCAATTATTCTACTCTAAGTACATAAGTCAAGGTGCATGATCACGTGGTTACAACAACAACAACAACAATACTTACTGAAACTTCCAGAAGCGCCTCCGATTCAAAGTACGTATACCACCAAATGCAGGTCACGAAGACACGTTTGCTGTGTCATATTTGATCAGAATCCGTTGCATATTACGGACAATATCAAATCATACTTACTTTGGAGTGGGTGCACTTTCAGACATTATTGTTGTTTCGGTAACCACGTGATCATGCAACTTGGGAGTATTACACATTACTTAAGTGACACGTCCAAATTTAGTTTGAATTGCTGTAGAAGAAATTAAATTTATTTACCACACAACGATCTGTATGTTCACCCGCTTCATGTGGATCAAACATATGTCCCGCTAAGAAAAGGACATTGTAATGACCGGCGTAGTCCCAGATTAGCGTCCAGCCCGATCAGTGCGTACATAGTCACTCGAAGCCATTCAGCCACAAAACTTGCTTATGCAATTTAAAGCTTTGCCTATTGACTATACCGTTACATAGTCATACATATCCTATAACATCCTTACCTAGCATGTGTCCATGCATATCTACCCTGGTTTTTGCAGAACAATTCCATAGTCAATAGACAAAACTTGAAACATAAGCAAGTTTAGTGATTGCATGGCTACGAGTGACTATGTACGCACTGATCGGCGTAGACGCTAAATCTGGGACTACGCCGGTCATTACAATGTCCTTTTCTTAGCAGGGACCCCTTTTTGTTCAATTGTATTATTGCGGAAAGCTTACCTTTGGTTTGACTGTATGTATTGATTGCGGCAGTATGTGGTACTGTAGATGGGTTTTGATGAATCTGGGAGACGGCATATTCTCGATATAGCGCACCCCCCGGTAGTAGGGTAGTATTGGCAAGTAAATGTCTACAAACAGACATGTGTGTATAACATCACTCAGATATCATTCAAATGGGTTTGTCTAATGTATAGTTCTTCAAAACGTATTAGAGATAGCAGGGTAGGTACTATATATGTGCCAACATGCGCATGGTGCTAGAAAAGCCTGGGGCCCGCTTCACTAAACTTCTTACGATAAGAAATTATCGTACGAACTTCTTAGGCGCAGTTTACCGTTTCACTAACGTCAATTTCGTGCGAACTTTCTTGCGAAGTTCGTAACTTTCCTCGTAAGTCTGCGATAGGTATTGGGCTGTCGTACGAAGATTTTTTAGCGCAAGTGTCACGGCAGCCATACATGTATCCCATGAATAACATCGCCGTCAAATCGGCAGTGCATATTTCGCCCTATAGGTTTCACCCTATCCTTCCGTTTGTCTGTCTGTCCCTTTATTTTTGGCATTACTTAGTAACGATACATCCTTCCGAGTAGTATATAGGGAGTCAAAATGATACCACCTAACGGTGGTATAATTTCCCCACCCTATATACTACTCCCACCGCCCCCCGAAAAACTCCAAAATTGGTTAAGGAGAAAATTGTCACCCGACAGCAAATTTATAAATTTTTGAGAAAATAATTTTGAAAAGAGTGAGTCAAAATGATACCACCAAAGTATGTAACGTTATTGAGCTGTATTGTAGATCCCACCCCAACCAAAAAATAGCAAAAGCCTCCACTCGTGCACACTTTAACTCCTGGTATCTGACCATTTCTTCGACGACCGTTTTGAACTCACTATCTGATATATCGTTGTCGTCTATCGCTTTCGACACGATAAAGTCGATACTGTTTTTCTTAGATCCCGCGAGAACCGCTATTCGATCGTGCTTTCGACTCTTGGCCTCTAGTTTTCGGCCCACGAGTCTGGTCGTCATGCAAAACAGTCCCGCCCCCGCCGCTACAGCACTCAAGGTCGCCGCGACCGGTGGAGCGACAACTGTTGACAATAAAGACACACTCCCCACCCTACTTATAACGGATGCTGAGGCTAACGCGGTGCTCACCCCCTCTAATATATTGACTGACCGCCTATATTTCTTCGCATAACCCGTCCGCGTCTCTCCCTCGTATTGTAGAATATGTTGTATCTCGACGATCCTGGTCATCCTAAAGGATGCCGGGTCGGCTGTCCCCGAAGGTAAGTGTGGATATAGTTTCTCATCATTCATCATAAATCAAGTTGTATTAACAGTGTAACAATAGTGGAGGAAGCTGATTGGGCAGCAATTTTTGTAACAAAGTTAATAACACTACCTGCCGAAACACTACCCCCCTCGCTTAGTGAACCCCGCTCCTCGGCCCAAACTGTTATGACGTGTCTGCTAGCTTGCAATTTTCCCATTTGTGCAACCGCCCTAGTTAAAACTGTGTGGGACTGTGATACGCCCCTCTCCAGCCTTCTCATTGCGGCTTCATCGTATGCTGTGGCCACGACGGGAACGTCCCGTTCTAAGTTGGAACTACCTGGACCGTAGATGCTCATGATTAATATGTATATATATTATGTTTAATCGGTTATTTCGAGAACGACCGAAATCGGGTAATAGTTATTCAACTTTCTCGCTTGATCATCAAGAATAGAAATCTTCAACTCATGGATGTGTCCCGATTCCAAAACTTTCATCTCGGGGTGTGGGAAGTCTAAGGTCACAGTCTCCCCATAGAAAGTCACTGGCGGGCACAGTTTTTAGTAATGTGCTGGGAGCTCCGTCTAACGTGTTGTACGATGTGTTCAGCTGATCCAGGTGCACTCTGAGAGTTTTTGTGAAGGTGAAGTCCACCGGGTTATCACCGATGTGCTCACCCGGGTCAAACAAGCCTCTATTAGCGGAGTATGTCTCTCTAAAACCGAGCCGCACAGCCAAATCCGGGGAGATCCTTATCCGGCTGTCTGGGCCGATGATCATTGTTGCGAGCCCGGTAACCTTCGATACTGTGAGGTTGACTTTACCGTCAAGCTCTGAGGTGACAAAATCTTTGAGCTGTCTAAAACTCCACAGTCCAGCAGGCAGCTTTACACCTACTTGTTGTCTATCCTTCACATAGGCAAACCATTCGCTCTTCCCCACACTCTCCCACCCAACTGTGAAGGTGATTGATCTGAGGCCTACCAGGCGTTTTCCGCAGCAGTTGTCGATTGACTTTTGAAGTTCACAACTCTCATTTTGAACATTAGTGATAGTAGCAAACATAATAATATCTTTCAATGGATACCCAAGCATTTAGCTTTAACTCTAATGCAAAGTACGCGGTCGGAGGTAAATACACGCAAAAAGACGTTGTTAACCACCTTGTACACCCAACTGCAACAGTTAGACCGAAAAGTGGCTTTACCACCAATTTTCCCGACATCTTTGAACAATATAGGCTGCCCAAGATTACTACGATGGAGGCCGTGAACGGGTGGAAAGCAACACCGATGCAGTTTTGGCAGAATCAGCTCAACTTCGCCGTATGGTGTGCAACGGCCGGATGTGGAGTTTCGCATCAAGACCATCTGACATCAAAGAATGTCATGCTCCGAAGTGTCTACAACTTTCACGCGTATTACACCATTATGAGGATTATCAAAGAACTAGGTATTCCACTACCTCAAAATGACGCATGGAATCCCATTTCTAACACATACGATCGTAGGGCGTTCGAAAGACTGTGTAACGAATTTAACGTTTCAAAAGATGCGGACTGGAGACAGAAAGTATTTCCTAACAGCACTGGCCTCGGGGACGTTCTCATTCGGGGCCAGTCCGGGAATTGGACGCAGACTGATTTTAGACACGATCACTCTGGTGACCACATCGTCAGTCGGAACGCCGGGAATTTTGATCCCGCGACGGTGACCTTCGGGCCGGAAGTATCTGGAGGTCGGCACTGCAGCGTCTCAGCCTGCAATTGGTTACCTCCGAAACGAGTTCACATAGATTACATACAGCAGGCTGCTGAGGTCCAGGACGCGTGGGGTACATTTATGTTAGATAAGGGTATGGGGTTCACGCAGGCTGGTGTTACTCGCCTCAACGACTCCATTCGGACATACGTCTGGGCCATCCTAGGCGAACAGAAGCAAACACGCAGTTCTATAATAGGCACGGGAACGGCGTTTGACTCGCAAAAACAATTATTGGCATTTGTAGAGGACGCCATCTCAGCTAAGGTGGACCTGGAGAAGGCGATCCAGCAGTATCAAGACGTTTTGCAGAATGCCAGCACCACCCCAGTAGACTACGTATTTGGAATAGGTCTTTATATGGCACCGAGCAATATGATACTACGAAACGACCCGGTTGACGGTTACAATAATCAGATCGTAATCGCCACTGTCAATAAAAAAATCGGCCACAACGGGAACGTGAACGTGGATATCATCAAGCGCATCCCCAACAGTAGAACCGATTTCATAAAACCGCAAGCACCCACCCCACCAACCACAATTCACGAATTGGGCCCCCCATCAAGTTCATTTGAACCCAGTGTTCCACCGAGTTCCGCTCCTGTTTCACCCTCTGCAATAGGACCAGCAAGTTCCCCCAATCGCGATTGGATTGGAACAGGGGAAAATAGTGTCACAACCCACGAGGAGGAGAAATTAGGGCTCGTCGTAGCCCTCGTGGCGGTCGGACTATTTGTGCTTTGGTTTTAGGAACTCTCGGGAGGCTAAAAGTAGGAGACCGGCGATTGCCACGATTAGAGCCCAAACATTATTGGCAAACCATCCGACCGTTTTTGATAATATAGATAACACGTATGAGACGAGACCCCCGATCAATCCAGGCAGCGCGGCAGCCGCCTTTCCGGCTAATTTAGCCAGGAGACTGGCGAGGGCTTTTAGTTGTTTTTTTACCCACTCCTTGGCTCCACCGGATGGCGCGGGTGGTGGTGTGGGTGCTGGCGCGGGTGCTGGTGCCGAACCACCCGTGATAGATAGAACTAGAGACGATATAGTCATGCCGATAGCAACGAGGATGCTTGCTATCGTGATGCTCTGCTCTCTGAACAGAGTGCGAAGACGCTCACCGAGTGTCGTGTCCTCGTGCAGAACCCTCGAGATTGTTTCGCGGATCCGACTTATTTGGGTGCGGAGTGTCTCACGGTTAGTCGAGGCAGCCTCCAAGCGAGCTTCTCTTTCATCCCGCAACGACCGCATGCGTTCGGTGATCCGCTCGGTAGATTCTCTGTCACCATGGGCTTCCCCAAGTTTTCTTTCTTCTAGCGCGATATGTTCATCCAGCGCCGTGAGTTTGGAGAGGTTAAGGACCAATTCGCCCCGGTCCTTTTGCAGAGCCTTATCGAGTCCACGGAGTTCGCGAAGAGGTAACGGTGGGTCATCGTTGAGTATTTTGTTTTCGCTGAACGTGGTCTCCACCGTGTTAATAGCGTCAGTGGCTACACGAGGGATCTCGCTGAGCTCGACAGTTTCTATCGCGGCGGCTGTCTTCGTCATCGTTTCGTCGGTAGACGTGAGGCCCTCTACAGCGCGGGCCGGCATAATTTGTTTACCCTTCTTCCAATCTACGAATCGTAGTTCGCTCCTTATGATTTCTCCACCGCCCCGGTTTCCGGCAATGGTGCTCAGCGCTAGGGGTTTTCCGGTCTTCATGTTGACGATTGGGATATTTGATGCTTTTAGTCGCAATCTACCGTTCAGATCCAATTCGAAATTGGAGTAGTCGCGGCCGACAGATGGGACCAAACCTTCATATATCCAATGTTTGTAGTAGTCGTTTACAGCTGACTCGAGTAATTCCCGGCTTAGGTCAACGCTGCTGGTAGCGCCACCTATTTCCCCCAATTGCGATTGGATTGGAACTGGAGTCTCTATGAAGGGTGTTTCGTCATCATCATCATCATCCTCATCATTTCGGTAATCGTCTCATTCATCCATGTCAGCCTCGTAATCAGCCATCTTTAATAATTATTATTATATTAAAGACAAAACCATACAGGTTTAATACGAGTCAATACGGTCGCAAACTCAATCCATATCGATTGGTGCCTTAAAAAATGTAGATCTGATTTTCTGTCCGGATAAGAAATTCATTTGGACTTCTCTTAGTGCAAAAACGTTAGGGATTACGTTCTTAAATAATAATACAGATATCCACGAATATAACATCCTTCCTAAAATAGTAGAGTTTGAACAGTGTCTTGATAAGTGGAAACATAGAAACTTAAGTTTACTTGGAAAAATTACAGTTATTAAAACGTTTGCTGCTCCAAAATTAATATATCCATTAACAGTTTTACACGACCCTCCAGACAACATGATCAAAAGAATTAAAAAAAAAATTATTCGATTTTTTATGGGACAGTAAGCCTGATAAAATTAAAAGAAACATAATCATCCAATCTTACGAAAAAGGGGGATTAAAAATGTTAGATATAGATAGTTTTATAACATCAATAAGAGCATCATGGGTAAAACGAATATGTGACACATCAAACAGAGGCAAATGGAAACAACTTTATGAAAAAAACTTGAAAGATATGGTGGATTTTTGCTCTTTGAATGTAACATAAAAGCAGAAGATGTAAAACATATAGAAAATAAGTTTTTAAATAATGTTTTAAAATCCTGGTCACATATTAACTATTCCTCCAGAAATGACACAGTATCAAAAGAAATACTTTGGAATAATTCCAATTTAAAGCATCAAAACAAAACAATCTTTTTCAAAGATTGGTACAATAAAGGCATTAAATATGTTGAACATCTATATGACTACAGAGTAAGGAATTTTCTACGATTTACTGATTTTACAGCAATATTCAATATACGTCAGGACGATTTTATAAAATATCAAAGTATTGTGAACAGCATAAGTCCATTATGGGCCGAGAAAATAAAAACAGAAAGCATCAACACAACTCCACAATCTACGTCGCTTATATCGAGAGTACAAGATAGCAAATATGTGAACAAATTACTATATACAAGACAAACACACAAACAAAATATAGAAGAAATAAAATCTCAACAAAAATGGACAAATGAATTTTCTGATGATAATTTATGCTGGCAACAAATTTACACATTAGCTTTCGATTGTACAATAGACTCAACATTACGCAATTTCCAGTATAGATATTTAATGCGTATCATTGGGACATAAATACTACTACGTTGTAATATAGTAAATAGCAGTCTATGTGATTTTTGCTCTATGTATGTTGAGAGCATAAAACACAAGTTCTGGGAATGTATGCATGTGCAACATTTTTGGTCACAGCTTCGAAATTATCTAAATGAAAAAGACTTAACATATGAAATAAATTTTCGAAGTATTTCTCTAGGAATAACAAATAAGGCACTGATTGTAAAACAATTTAATTTTATAATTTTGTTAGCAAAATACTATATTTCAAATGTAAATATGAAAAGCATGATATTACTTTCGAATCTTTTGTAAGTTACTTGAAAAATAGAATACATATAGAGAAGAAATAGCGACAATGAAAGACAAAAGAGAACAGCATATTATTAAGTGGGGCAGGTTTAATATATAAAGTTCTTATAGGCACCGCACGAAAAATCAAGCACAATATCTCTATATTAAATATAAACTACACAGGTCCAGCAAGGTGTGAACACAGAGAAAGAAACCCTTACATTCTTCCTTCTTTTTCATGCTCTATATCTTAACTACTTTACTCTCCCATACATTTCACTTTTTAATATAATATGTAATCATTGTATTTCATTTAGCTATATTCTCTTGTAAACTTTATAAAATGTACATGTTGTATTTAAAAGTGGAAATAAACCATTTAATAACAAAAAAAAAAACTCAATCCATATCGCAGACTGCGTGAGCCCCTCGGGGCAAAAGGTGTGAGACAGAGTGTCGTTATTACGAACAACCCATCGACGATCGACCAGAACCAGCAGCTCTTAGTCCGCTACCCCAACCTCGGAGCTAGCGACGTCATTATGCCGGGGACTGTTCGCCTCGCTTTCACTATTTCGCTGACGTCGACGGACGCGGACCGAACCATCGTTCAGAACCTGGGTCGCGCCATCGGCAAGAAGACCATGATAAAGATTTCTGGTAATGAGGTTATGTCGATCGATGACAGCGACGTCTACCATTGCTACCAGGACATGTGGAAGACGGCGCAAGAGCGCGAAAACGCTGTCTATCAAGGTATTGACACAAGTCGAAATAATAACGTAACCAGACTTAGAATCGGGCCTGGTGACAAGGCAGTTAACGTCGCGAGCGACAACGCGGTCGCGGCCGCGGCCGCTTACGGCAACCGCTTCTACATCCCGCTCGACTTGCTGGAGAGTCACATGCCCTACTATCAGAGCGCTTTGGCGGACCGCCTCGAATACGAACTAACGTTCAACGACTACGGCCGAGTTATCATAGCCACTGACATGACATCGAAGTATACGATCGACAATGTGTCGATGGAGTACGACATGGTCACGATGCCCGAACTCGCGCGATTAATCAGATCCCAGTATGCCGGGCGCGTTGCCATACTTTACGACCGAGTTCTTCGCCACCGCAAGATGACGAAAGACAAAGGCGACACATTGTGGAATATTAATGTCAACGTACCCGCCCGCTCGATGAAAGGTATACTGATGTTGTTCGAGGAGGGTCGGTTCGCGCTCGGGGCTAGAAAATCCGACAAATTCTATAACCCCAAAATCACGAAGGTAGAGGTGACGATCGAGGGAGTACCCAATCAACTCTACAGCGCGGGTCTTCGCGCGCACCAGCAGTGGGACGAAGTAAGAAAACATTTTGCTTCCGGCTCTAAGCGTTCCCCGGAGGTTGCCGCGGTTGTCAAAGACCTGCAGCTCTCGGACGTCTCCATCTCGGATTTTCTGACTACCAAATACGCTCTATGGCTAGACATGCGAGCCAGCGACGACGACCAAATACACGGTAGTGGACGCCAAGTTGAGAACGCTAGTGAGGGTGTGACGATCCAGATAACCAAAGAGGCGGATGGAGCCGGGCCATTGAACGTGTACTTATATAATTAACAGACGCGCAACTCAATATAGAAGATGGTCGATACGTCTCAGCTTTATACTAATTTTAGCAATAAATACCAATTCACGATTGGAGATGCCCACTCTGCCATAATATGTGGGCAGACAGGATGTGGAAAAACGGTTTTCATCCTCGACTTACTTGAGGGCTCCTACCGCGATGCCTTTCGTCACATTGTGATCCTGTGTCCCACTGTGCGGCACAACGATACTTATCAGCGGCGCCCGTGGATATGGACCGACCCTGAGGTATACGTCGTTGACCCCGGCGACAGGCTTCACGGTTGGCTGCGTATCTTCTATCAAATATTCCAGGAGGAGCCCACCCTATACGTGATTGACGATTGCTCGGCCAAGGCGGCGATGACCAAAAAGAAGGACATGCTCTCCGAGCTCGCATTTTCTGGCCGCCATGCGAGGCAAAGCGTATGGATCTCCACTTAGAAGTACAACGCCGTCCTAAAGGATCTGCGCGAGCAAACGAAATGGGTCGCCCTCTTCCACTGCAAGGACCGAGACTCATTCGATGAATGTCTTAGAGAGAACGACGTTATCACAACGCGCGAGGAGCGCCTGGAGGTTCGACAGATACTTTCAGAAAGTAAACACACCAAGCTTCTGCTAAAGACTGAACAACCAACTGCTTATAATGTAATTAATTAGTAACTGCTGAGTAAATGCTGAACAAATGCTGAACAATTACTGAGCAATGCTGAACAAATGCTGAGCAATGCTGAACAAATGCTGAGCAATGCTGAACAAATGCTTAACAAATGCTGAGCAATTGCTGAGCAATGTTGAACAATGCTTAACAAATACTTAACAATGCTGAGAAAATGCTTAACAATGCTGAGCAATTGCTAAGAATTTGTTGCTCCGCTGCGAGCTTTATTGCGAGCATACGGTGATCATAAGTATCTGGTGG
Source organism: Conchocele bisecta (assembly GCA_029237695.1). Classification (NCBI taxonomy): domain Eukaryota; kingdom Metazoa; phylum Mollusca; class Bivalvia; order Lucinida; family Thyasiridae; genus Conchocele; species Conchocele bisecta. Next base: position 89,621,216 of record CM055271.1, on the reverse strand, counting down.
TGCGCTTGGCAATATGTTAGACTTATGAGACTTGTAAGAATAGTTAAGTTAATAATTTTAAGAAAATTAACAATAATGAACTGCGACGAACTTCTCGATCAGCTAATGGAAGAAACAGTCGCTCCGACTGCCGACACGACTGAAACTGTAGGAACACCTGTCAGCACGACTGCCGGCACGGCTGCCGATACGGTCCCGAAAGAAAATGAAAACGCGGCGCGACGCGAGCGGTTGGCTGCGCTGGTTGCTGGGGGACAATCGGATCATTATCTCGGTAGGCGTCTCTCAGTTTGTCAGGTGGATAAGATGTCAGATGCGGAGGTCGATACAATGTACGCGCGATACGAATCCAAATTAGGTGCGGAGATGACAAAAACGCTCGGATCGGCGGCTATTCATTTGTACGCTACCACCGTTAGTATACTTCTCCCTATACCAGACACCGCGGGGTTGATTCGCGATCTAGAGACTGACCCTTTTATAGGACACACTCTTAGAACAGCCTGCTGCTCAATTTATCACAAGTTTGGAATGTACTTAGCTCCGCTGACAAACGCGTTGACCACGGGTAAACACTGTCAATTTGGACATATATGTCCACGAACTATAAGCTCAGAAAATGATGACACAAGACGCACCTGCGAGAGTGACGGAGTTGAACCCGATTGCTCCAACACAATCGAACCCGAGTGTTACTCCGCCACTGGATGACATACCGCATGTAAAAAATCCCAAAAGACAGGCGGCTGGGCGAGCAGCGGCTGCCACACGAAAAGCTAAACAAGATAAAATACTCGCCGAGCTTCGAAAGGTCAAACGGTCGTTGCAATCGGAGACAGAGACGGCAAAACACCCGGTGGCAGCTGTTTCTCCCCCAATCGCGATTGGATTGGAACCGATTGCTCCAACTGATTGGATCCCGTGGGTTGTTGTTGGTGGTCTGTCGGTTGTGGGCACCCTGTATGTGCTTTACCGTTTCAACAACAGGTCCCCCCTATCATCAAAAAGGTTGAAATTGAAAAAACAACCCCCAACACTGTTGGATGCGGTTCCAATCCAATCGCGTTCAACAGTGTTGGGGGATGCGACCCATTTAAACATTAAACGCGATCCCTTTTATATGCAATAATGGCTGAACAAGATGGTAAAATGATAGAGAATGCGCTTTATCACGCCGTGGTGATATCGGGTCTCAGTATCGGGTACGCTCGACTATCAAAGATGACCATAGAAGGGTCCGCTCCCAAATTGGACTTTACTGCGAGAGACGTAGGGCTCGTGACCTTAGATGTAGCTGCCGCAGTTTGGACCCGAGATTATCTAATTAAAGCTGGAATTCTACCCGTTAATATATGGAAATAAAATGGCTACGATCGGAATAATAGTAGGAGGAGCGCTCGTGAACGCATTGGCGTTCAGCGGCAGCAACTTTTTTCTATTCTCTAAACTACAAAACTCGAACGCGGATGTGGAGCGCGAGCGTCACGATTTAGCTGTAGAACAACTCAATAGCGCAAAGGAAGCGTGGTCTAAAAAACGAACCGCCCATCTGGACTGGGTCAACGAAGAGCTTCACCGCGAGAATCACACCGCGCAAACTTTCCAGAACGTTGAAGAAGCCAACCGCGAGTACGCGCTGGCATATCCGCAGAGAAATCTCGATCCAATGAAATTGGGACTAGATCGTGAGCCCCAACTTTCAGATTTCTATGTAACGTCAGAGGCCCAAAAAGACCGCGAGATCGCGTTCATCGTCGTGGGAATGGCTGCGACGGGTCTCGTCAGCTACTATGTATTCAATCGAGATTGAAATAAGCAATTGAACTTGTTTAAGTATATATATATAACGATGTTAGTTGACGATCTTTATTACGCTTTGATCGATGTAGGCTACACGGCCCTTAAACACCGTATAGCTGGCACAAAGGGTATGATCCGTCTGGCCCAAGATTCTCTCGAGACGTGGCGCGAGGACGAAAAAACGGCCACCCTTTTCGCAAAGCGGATGTTAGATTCCCCCACCAATCCTGGGGGATTGGATTCCTCCGAGTTCCTTCAGAACTTAACCTCCAAAATCAATCGCGATTGTACTTCCAACAAAGGTTTATTATTAACGACGCAGTTACCGGACGAGCTGACGAGTGCATGTTGGAGATTGTCCGATATATTAGAATACTTCGCATACGATGAACACGCGCAAACTTGATACCAAACTAACGCGCAAGCTGGCGAATACGTACTATAGCCCACGTGGCTACTGGAAGGGACTCGCGGCCATCAAGAACCTCGCGGCGGCGACCAAGGTTTCCGAAAACGCTGTCAAGGAATGGCTCAAGAAGCAGGCCATCTGGCAGATCTATTTACCCGCGCCTCACAATATTCCGAGCCCGAAATTCGACGTGCCGGTACCCAACCATGTTCACCAAGCGGATCTCCTGTTTCTCCCTCACGATCGCGTCGGTCGCAAGACGTACAAGTACGCGCTGGCAATCGTTGAATTAGCGAGTCGTTATAAGGGGCCTGAGCCGTTGGCCACTAAAGAGTCTAAGGAGGTGGCCGAGGCTCTTTCCCGAATATATAAGAGGAGTCCTCCCAAATGGCCGAATCTTCTCCAGGTTGATCCCGGCCGCGAGTTCATGGGCGCGGTCTTCATCTATTGCCTAAGCACAAAGTTTCTGTCAGACGCGGCCGCGTCAACATCCACCGGGACCAGGGGATCGTGGAGCGCTTCAATCGAACCCTGGCTGAGAGACTGTTCGGACACCAATACGCTAAAGAACTTGTAGACCCTCAATCGCGATCGACCGAGTGGGTGGCCAGACTGCCCGCCGTGGTCTCCGCACTGAACGGAGAGGTGACCAGATTGATAGGTAAGAAGCCCGTAGATACTATCAAGTTTAAAAGGGTGACGAGCAAGCCCTCTGCCGTCTCGCGCGGGCGACCCGTTGATTTAGAGGAGCAACGGCTTCCATCGGATATTGACGTTCCGTACCTCTATCAACCGGGAGAGCTCGAAGGTGGCAGCCGCCGCGCGACTGATCCCGTGTGGTCTCTCAATGTATATCATCTAGATCGATCTATTACCAAACCCGATGAGCCCTTGCTCTACTATTTGGATGATGGGCCATCTCGAGGGTTTGTTCGCGAAGAACTTCTTATGGTGCCTTCTGACACCCAGCTACCCCCGGATCGTCAGAGTCTTTAGATTTCTTAAAATTAATTAAAGAGGTTCCGTATGTATTCCGTCCGATAACACGCGTCTTTTATCGTAGTACGCCGATAGTCCTAATTTTCGTTGACAGTACGTTTTCATAACGCCGTCTTTCATTTTAAATCCTCTATTTTGTGCTACATCTATAATGTGTTTTCCATCTTCTGTAGTTTCACTTAGTACTCGTTTATATCTATCCCAATTTAAATTGTTAGTTCTCTTGGACATTCCTTTCGCAGAGTTTTTATTAATTGAATTAAATTTTTCTACGAAATAACACTTACTAGATAACGCTATCGCCCTATCTCCGCTAAATTCCATTTTGAAAAGTCCTGGCTCTCTTTCGCTCCATTTATCCCAAGCCAACCATTTATTTTTTTCTTTTTCAAACTCGTCTAGTAAGTTAGGTCTAATCAATTCCTCTATCGTTTTTCACTAATCTCCTAATATACATACTATCCGTGTCCATCTGTATTAATTCAAAGTCTTCTCTTTTTACGTATTTGTCTAGAAATTCGTAGTAAAATTCCAACATTCTCAATTTAGCGTGTTGATAAACCGCTATTCCACAGTGGAAGGGGCTCTTTACTGCACACCTGGGTTTTCGGGAAGATATTTCGTACGCATCTCCTATCTCTTCCAAATCATCAAAATACGCGGATCTTAATGCTTTGTCAACACAGGTTTCGTCTCGCGTATATGTCGTATTTAAATGTCTCTCCGTTGCCTCTATCATTTTTCCACAACACGAGTTTCCTAATAATTTCATTACGTCGGCCACCGGTTTCTTATTTGGTTCTACATCCCCCGTTCGTCTTGCGGCTGTAACTTCTTTAGCGAACCATTCGAAGGGTTTACCACTAATATAATTGGAACCCACTCTAATATTTGAAACACCGGCTTCTGCATATCGTATGAATACTATTGATGGACCACCAACTAGAGCGTCTTTCATCATTTTGTATGTTTCTTCTTTCGGTGCGCATAGAGCATCCTCCGGTATAATCGTCTTTGAAGATTTTTGTTCTTTAATGGTTCCTCTCAATAAATATTGTATAGCTACTCCAGGTAGTGTTACCGCATCTTTGAAAATATCCACACCTCTGTGTTTATCAAAATTCACATTTTTTTCCATTTTTTCCAGCTTCTAGGAACGGTGCTACATCTAAATCGTTATAATATTTCAACCAATCTCTGAAAGTTTTCATATTATTTTCTTCGAAAATTCTACGACATTTACTTAATTCTGTTTCGTCTAGTAACATTTTCCCAGATAGTTTGGAATACCAATTCTCTATATCCGGTAGTCCCGGGTAATCCAGCTTGTCTGTAGAATCGAACCACTCGTAAGGAAAGAAAGATTTCTGTCCTTTGCAGTCGTAGGCTTTTATCCAACTATCGTAACTTACACCGGGTCCTAGGTAAAGTATTACATCAAGAAATCTAAACTCCGGAGTAAATAAAATATTGTTGTTTCGCGTTCGCCCTTTTTACAACCATTACTTTCTTCGTTGTTGATGACAGTTCACCTACTAAATATTTCTTTATTAAGTTTATATCGTACTTACTGCTGTTAAAACCTATAACCGGTACTTGCTCTATCCACTGTTCGATCTGGGCGATTTGTTTTTCACGTAAATATTCCGTATTAAATTCGTATCTTGACCATACTTCTTCTCTTATAGCTTTTCCCCTGACTTTCAAATCTTCTACAAATTTTTCTATAAGTTTTGCGGGATCTTTATCACAAATCTGAGTTACTGTTCCTGATAAATTATCTCCTATACTAACGCTTACCGGAACGTGCTCAGCTTCATACTCTAAACTATTACCGGTAGTTTCAACTTCTGGCTGGAGATACGCCTCAAAATCGTATACTATCTGATATGGATAAAGAGTAGTGTCGCAACCGATCTTTATATCTTTACCCGTTATTTGAAATTCGCATTCCCACATAACCACTAGGTTGAATTCTTTGCTTCTAATAAATTTATCTCTTCTCAGTGGATGCGCGTTCTTCTTTTTTATGCTTTTGCATGAATCTCACACCCGTGCCAGTAACAGCCGTAATATTGATATACGGTATTGGTTTCTGGACAGTATCCATCTACTGGAGCTCCTAAAATCCATCTTTCACCTCCGTGTCCGCACTGTTCGTGGTGAATGTGAATTCCCTCCAGCTTTTCCACAGAGTACATCCAATCGATCGCACCATAACTGTCAGAACCTTTTGGGTAGAACGCTTTCTCGAACGACGAACGCGGGCGCTCTAAATAATTACCATCACATATTACTTTTGTCTCACCTCTCATACATTTTGGTCCGTGTCTCTTCATATTACTCGCTTTCGTGAATTTCTGTTTGCAATTATCGCAGGCGTAAATTTTAGATAGGTTTTTAAGGTTTTTTTATCAGAAATGCGTGATTATTAAACAGTCCTATTGTCATTGGTTTATTACATAGTGCATCATAGTGCGCTGTACCTTTTTCAACCACCAAACACCACCTTGTGTCGGTTGATATACTTCTATACCGATTTTAAAAAACTCTTCAACCTTTTTCAGATCTGAAAAAGGAATTGTGAAACCGCATTACTACGGAATATTGTTTTACTAAGTTCTTTCGCCGTGTCCGTGCATCTGGTCAGGTCTGATCTTTTTATCAAGGTGCATAGCTGGAACACCTGAACAGACAAAGATCGTCATTATACTTATCTAAAGAATACATACCTTTCTATTCCTCAACCATTCTGGAAGTTCTCCTCCCGCTACTTCTTTGGATTGTAGTCCCAAATCTATTACCCTACTGCCCTGTATTTACTTTACAAAAACCTCTACCCATCTTACAAACTTCCACTTTGTATTTGGTCTGTCTATTTTATCGGACATTATTCGTGTTTGCTCCTTATCTGACAACCATTTTTTAACGGTTTTCATTGATGATAGTGGTTCGCTACCACCGAGATTTTTGTGAAATATTATAGTTTTAGGTTTTCCATTTTTAGTTTCCTCCATATGTTCTAGCTTGTAAGAATATGAATATCTCAAATAAAAATTGGTTGTTAGATACGGAGCGAGTTTATCGGACATGCGTTCAGACGAAAGGATAATATAACTACCCGTCTTCCATTTTCTACCTTTTCCAACGTTTCATCGTGAGCCCCCAATATTAATGCAACGTTTTTATCGCAGCGTAATTTATTACGCTGATATTTCATGTATTCGATTTTGCATAGTGTTTTCAATTTATAGTAATATGGGCCAACAAGGACATTATAATATTCCAATTCCCGTTCTATTTTATTATCCATTTTGTTATAATATTTTTTTTTTTTTTTTGTTAATAACCTATTAAATGTATATGTTCAATTGGACGTGAAAAAAACATGATGTATTATGACACCAATATAATTGGACTACAATCCAACTTTTGGTTGATAGTGGTGGTATCATTTTTTCAAAATTATTTTCTCAAAAATTTATAAATTTGCTGTCTGGTGACAATTTTCTCCTTAACCAATTTTGGAGTTTTTCAGGGGGCGGTGGGAGTAGTATATAGGGTGGGGGAAATGATACCACCGTTAGGTGGTATCATTTTGACTCCCTATATACTACTTTCCGCATTAATACAATTACCCTCACTACAGATCGTACGTCCGTTCGCTTGTTTATTTTTTGTTTAAGTTTTTGTCTGACCGTCTGTCTGTTCGTGTGATTATATTTTGGAAGTTTTTGTAAGTTTCTCAAATCACTTATAGGGGCCCTAAGTGCGTAGACAGACCGGATTATCTAGCTTTAGCTGCTTATCAGTTAGCCAGCAAATGCAACCCATATATAACGTGGCTTATAGAGTAGTGACTCACTATACTTGCAGCTGTTGAGTAGTTAGTCCAGCAAATGCAGCCTGATATACCGTGGCTTATAGAATAGTGACTCACTATACTTGTACCTGCTGATCAGTTAGCCAGCATATGCAGCCCGATATAACGTGGCTTATATAGAAGTGACTTGCTATACTTATAGCTATTAATCAGTTAGCCCAACAAATACAGCCTGATATATAGCGTGGCTTATGGAGTAGTTACTCACTATTGTAAACTGTTGATCAGTTAGCCCAACAAATGCAGCCTGATATAACGTGACATATAATTGTAATGCTTATCAGTTATCCCAACAAATGCCGCCTGATATAACGTGGCTTATGGAGTAGTTACTCATTATAGTTTTACCTTCTGGTCAGTTATCCAGCAAATGCAGCCTGATATAATGTGGTTTAAGGAGGAGTGATTCGCTATAAGTGTAGTGTGGTGTAGGGATGAAATGGATGAAAACACAAATCAAATAACTTTCAAAAGTAATATATGTAATGTGTTGTGATATTAGGAATATAACCCATGTCCGTCTAATGTTCGCAGCCATATCCAGAACATTTTCAGAAAACAACATGTGTTTTGTTACTGTATACTATATGGTACATCGAGTTGCCATCTCCGCCATCTTGTATGTACAGCAATCTTACAGTTTCACACTTCGACCGCCGTTTGACACATACAGCAAATAATATGACAGAAAAAGTATTGCAATGAGGTGCAATACATTATAGACAGATATGACAACATTGTGCTATAACTATTAGGCCAGAAAGCTATACAACAGGTTAATGTCATGTAAGGCCTGGCCAACTGGTTCGATCCCGTATTCAACCTGCTGCATTGGGGGTGGGGGATCCAAACATTAGAACGGAATATTTACATCGAAAACAATATATATTCAGCCCTGAAATTCGAATAACCCGACCTGGTTCCAGGTCCATACCACACCAAAGCCAATTGTCCCCTTCCCGTAAAAGTAATAGGAAATCAGACATTGTATATAAGTGTGATGAAAACAACCAATAGGACGTTGCACAAACTTGTATTTATGAGTATGTCAAATTGTTTGTTGTATGTTCCAAACGCCACAAGAGGTCAAACTTACTGATGGATTGCATATACTAAGATGGCCAATATAGCAACTCCATGACCCGTATAGTATACAGTACAAGCTAAAGCAAATAAAAATCACATTTCAGATCATCAAAGACTCAAGCACTTGAAACTGTGTAGACATTGGTTACCCTGCGCTACCTGGCGAAGGGTGAGTTCTACCCCGAGGCTGGCGACATCCACGGTGTTTCTAGGAGTTCGGTTTTTCGGTGTATTAATGATGTTGTCTCAGCCATCAATAATCGACTGGACAACATCAGTTTTCCCACCGAGGAACAAGACATGGCCAACTGGAAAAAAAAGCCCTTTACAGTGTGGCCAGGATTCCGAACACCCTGGGAGCCGTGGATGGGACACTCAGTGTCAGTCCAATTCACTTTCCTGGTTTTCAACTTGCTGGACTAAGGCAGTTGATTTAACAGCTGTCGGCTTGTTGTCAAAGTCGGACCGTATGTTTGCATTCAAAGGGCTTGATGGATTTCCAATACTGAAGAATTCTTAAGAAGTTCGTAACTTAAGAAATTTCGTACGCACATGTTAGTGAAACGCACGTAAGAAGTTCGCAAGAAGTTCGTACGAAAAGTATCGTAGACGTAAGAAAGTTCGTAGCGTAAGAAGTTTAGTGAAACGGGACCCTGGTGTATTACAGAGATATAGTTAATATGACTTTGTCTCAGACGGTGCCTCGGATATTCAATGTTGTTTATCAAACCCAGTTGCACATACATGTGCCAATTACAGGTACTGTTTCGTACATTTTCCGTGACAACATTTGATAATTAATTCAGTGGTCAACTTGTACGTTACCGAATTTATCTACCAATCTGTACAATGACATTTGTTTTATGTTACGCACGTACAGAATATACGATCAGGGCTCCAGATAAGGAATTAGTAATTGAGTATTTCTGAAGCAATTGGGTATTTAAAAATTGTAATTGGGTAAAATAAAATCACACTACTGTTTACACATTAACATACAGCAATTATTGAATAGTTTGCGTCGAAATGAAAATACATCTTGGTATTTCATTAGAATTGTCTCCAAGGAGACAATTCTAATGAAATACCAAGATGTGTTTTCATGGAAAATAAGAAAAATATGCTATATTTGTGGTTTGTTTATTGTTTTCTGCAGCATGAAGAAGGTACCACAATTTTGTTATTGCTTTTTGATACTCGCTACTTCTGATTTAAATTGTTTCTTTTGGCAATTTTAATTGGGTATTTAAGCAAATACGCAGCTTATCTGCTCTGTACAATACTTTAAGAATCTAATTGATATTCAGTGTATGTCGTCTACTAATAAATGCCATGGACATTATTATAATGTAATTAAATATCATACTAAACAAATGGAGAAAAAGTATATGTCTCCCTATATTAAAACCCGGGATGTGGGGTAGGAGTGTGGGTTTAAATCGCTTTGCCAGCTCACCGAGAAAAGGGAAGCGATCGTCCAGCTGTTTCTCCGAGGCGGTCTTAAAGTCGAGGTTCGTACACAACAGGTATACGATTTCTTGAACGAGCGTCGTACCTGAAAATATAGTAATACAGTAAAACCTCTCTAAACCGGACACACTGGGAGGTCCCCAGGGTGTCCGGTTTAGCGAGGTTTCATTGCAAATCAGGCATTTGATTATTCCGAGCCCAGTTGTGTGATATGCGATCACTAACAGGCATTATCACCTCAAATTTACTATGATCACATACGTTTTTTTGTTGTCCGGTTTAGTGAGGTTCCACTGTATGTTTCATCTCCGTTTCCGAATAACCGAGGTCCAATCGGTGACGCTGTTTTGTCGTCCTATTGCTGATGAACACTCGTGTACTTTATGTACCTATCATTCAATGTCTTCATCGACTTGAAATTTAAAAATTAAATGCGGGAATCACACGTATGCTTTAATGCGTCTATATCTGAGGGCGGGCTGACGTTGGTATGTGCATAACACGTGCGTCGGAACAGGCCCGGCAGGTCAGGTGACTGCCGGACCAATAACTTTGACACTTGACATATTTAGATTTCATATTAATGTTATAAAAAAAACGTAATGAATGTAATAATTATTATCGATAATACTTTTATGTTGTTACCACTCAGTTGAACCGTTGAAATTCGCCGGAGCAATCTGACGATGCTGCCGACGTCCCTGCATTAGTGTTACGGTAATACCTGACTTTGGGAAAGAGACGACCCACACGTCGTCTGCCCGGACCGCCATGTTTTCTATCAGCTCGATTTCCGTTTCCGCCAGTATCACGGAGTCTTTGTGCGGCTGAGCGTGCATCCGGATCACCGGAAGTTCCGCCATTATTGCACTGAAAACGATCGAAGTCATTGACAGTGTCAACGCAGATGTTTCCATTCTATTTTCGCTATTTCTCATGAAAATACCACTTATTTTAATTATACTATATGCTAGATGCATGTTTGTTGTTTCGCAGACTGGTTGGCGAACAGGTTATGCCCATACCAGACTAAGCAGGCTGGTCTGAATCTGCCATGGTCGAAATGATCAGCATCTTCAGTCACCGCCAAATATTTTGTGCGACTTCGTGATATTCCGTGTACGTTAGATACGGTCCGTTTGCCGAATGTCGGACAGGACATTCTTTATATCACTGGGACTGCGCCAGTGAAAAAAAATGTTTCACGTAGAAATACGGGGCCGGATTCCTGACGAATTCCCATTCAGCTACATGCAGACGATATCGCACAAATACAAGGTGTATGATCACGTGGTTACAACAACAACAACGTCGCCCACTCCAAAGTAAGTATTATTTGATAGCTTACTTAATATGCAACGGATTTTGATGAATGAAATATGTCTTCATGAGATGCATTCGGTGGTCCAGGGAGTTTGGCACAGACTTCTGTCGTTTTTGCAAAGAATCGATTTCCGTGTCGGAGAGACCACCAAATGCAGCTTAACAGGACGCGTTTGTTGCGCCATATTTCATCAAAATCCGTTACGTAATAAGGACGATATAAAAGAATACGTACTTTTCAATCGGATGGATTCTGGAAGTTTCAGTACTTGTTGTTGTTGTTAGTACCACGTGATCATACACCGTGAAACAGGCGAAACATGAGTTTATGCGATAGCTCTTAGCAGAGCTGAGTGGCATCTCGTCAGGAGACTGGTGCATTTGTCGACGTGAAACAATTTACGCCGGCGCAGAGTGCAGGACCAGTGTATAGTGTACGCCCTATATTAATAGTATGTTGTAAATTTACCAGCATTAAAAAAACAAAAATACTTGTACTAATACGAATATTACTTATAAATAATAAATAGTAAAATATACACACATACCTGTTTGTTAAAACGCTGTATACGTCACAAACAACCTGTAATAGTTGTGTAATATACACATTATACGTACATGTACATGTATCATATTATAAGTATATTCAGCGACAAAAGAAGCCGTACATTATCAAAATCACAAGTACGATTGTATATTTCTATAATATAAAGTTTTGTAACATATTGTCTAATGACATCTTCGTTTGCAAGATCTTATTGAACTGATACAATACACATTTGCCATGTTGATGCCACTTGATATTGGTGACAATATTCCATAATACAATATAAAGTTACTACTATATATATCCTCTTGACCCCGATAATCCGTTAGGAGCAATCGCTCTTTAAGCACCGATACGACCGATTGCCGACTTCCGACAACCGCTGGTCGGTATAGTTGGTTGTCAGAGATCGTAGAGAGGTTGTTGGCAATCTGTAAACGGTTGTCAGTGTTCGGCGAATGGTTGTTGGAGCATTTTGGTCGGATGGAGCTTGTCGCTGCTGCATCGAAAACATTTTGCCGACCAAACTGGTCGGTAGAAGGTTTTTATTGTCTTTAATCGGTTGTCAGATGGTGGGCGCAAGTTCTCGGACTGGTCGTCAGTGGTTGTCGGCCCTCGCCGAGCAGTATTTGGTCGGCGAACATCAGCAACTGATCGCCAACCAATTGGCGAAAAATGAACGACAGGATGACCGACTTGAATAACACACAATACAATTATGCCCAATGGTGTTTTCATCATCTTCTTCTTCCTGTTGCAATATAAGTCCCAGCATCTGCAGCTGTCTTGGTGGAACTGGCAGAACCATGTTGATATGTTGCCTCTTCAACAGCTTGTGCAATACTGAGAGATTTCTCCAGGCAGCTCTATATTTGTAACCCCTAGACCTGTATCCTATTTTACCAACATTGCAAAGTATACTTATCTAGCAAAGTATACTTTGAGGGAGAAATTTTCAATTTCAAGATAAATTTATTATTTTTTATTATACTGAATTTATTACATTATCACAGCCATGTTGGCTGTGATAATGTAATACATTCAGTATAATAATTCTGCTTACTGTTAATCATCAACGAAATGAGTCGTTAGTTCTATATGAAATAATGCATTTCGGGAAAAATAAATGATTACTCCCTCAAAGTATACTTTGCTAGATAAGTATACTTTGCAATGTTGGTGAAATGTGCTACTGAGGTTGTTAGTAATCTTTAAAATATTTCCGAGCGCCGTACGATCAACGGCCAGAAATCTGCAACCAGTTGTCGACAATAGCACGACCGGTTCGCCATCAGTGTTTAAACAAATTTGATGATCGTACAATTTTCGTACGACACTCGGCAACCTGCCGTAGAACTAATCGCCCAATAACATTTCTTGCAAATTTCGGAGTTTTGGTCGGCAGTGGTAGTCGTTGAGCACATTTTTTTTTGGTTGTCAGAAGTCGGCAATCGGTCGTATCTCTAGTGTGACTGGGGCTTTACGTCGAAATTGACATCTGCATTACTAACTAGCATCAATAGTCGATGATGTTTTAGTCCGGCAGTAAAACGCCGGTATTGGTCACCCGGTAGCTGCTCGATCACAGCTGTTCAATGACGTATGTGAATAAGTCATTACTTGCCGGTGTGATATGGTTTCCCCGGGTACTCCGGTTTCCTCACCAAAACTATCACGGAGTAATGCATTTTAGGTCGGAATTACTCTAGATTAAACATCACTGACTGTGATATGCATAGTATGAAATCACAAATGTCGGACCATGACCGGCGGTATGGTACGTGACCCTTTCTTTATAATTATTACACGAAACTATAAGCTACAAGATTTGGCTCAGAATGCTAGAAAACTGCCGCCCTGATACTTGCACACACACATCAGTCACTGCATAGGGAACAATGCCATACCGCCGTGTATTATCGTCTCTGTTTATCTCATCTTCAGAATGAGTTGTCATCTAACCAAATAACAACAGATAAACACTATGTTGCCGCAACCAAATTCGCCCCAAAGTATATATCATATCTTGCATAACTCAACCCCGTATGGATCCTTTTCTCCTTGGTCTGCTTTGCCCTGACCTACCCTCAAATAGCATAATTACATAGAATAACACTGTTACGGCTGAGTCTCCAGTTATCATATGCACTCATACACAAAGTGCATGATCACGTGGTACTAACAACAACAACAAGTACTGAAACTTGCAGAATCCATCCGATTCAAAGTACGTATTCTTTTACATTGTCGTTATTCCGTAACGGATTTTGATGAAATATGGCGCATCAAACACGTCTTGCCAAGCTGCATTTGGTGGTCTCTGCATTTTGGCCCAAACTTCTGTCGTTTTTGCGAAGAATCGATTTCCGTGTCGGTAAATTGACATAAGTCTGTGTCAAACTCCCTATATCACCAAATCCAGCTCATGAAGACGCGTTTGCTGCTCCATATTTCATCAAAATCAGTTGCATATTAAGGAAAATATCAAATAATACTTACTTTGGAGTGGGCGAGCTTTCAACACTTTCAGTTGTTGCTGTTGTTGTTGTAACCACATGATGATGTACCTTGCATACATAGCCCTATAACCTCTTTCATTTAAAGCACACAGTTCGACTGCATTGCAACTAATACTAAATTCGGAAAGAAAAACGAACGGCTATTGGCTTGGCGTATTTTCTGGGCTCATATGCCCGGGTTTGGAAGGTCTGCGAGCCAATTCCTAAAGATAAATACAAGTAAATACAAGTAAATACAAGTAAATAGATATTTCAGTTTGATGGGACGGTACGGTTTCTTTTGTTGTTCAGTATATTATATTACATGTATATGTAACCGAGAAGATGTGCGATATATCATGAAAAGTAACAAAATTTACGATATTTTCCGTAAAAGTCGAAAGTTGACGAAATGTTCGGAGAACATTCGTCAACTTGACATGATTTACATACAATATCACAGTTTCTATAAATATGTTTATGAAAAATCGCACATCTTCTTAGGTACAAAACCACATGGCTAGTCTCAAATGTGACTACACATTACATTATGTTAAACGCAACCCTTTACACTATATAACACACATGAGCGCCATACCGCGGATGTATGTATATATATAACACGCTAAGATAAAACAGGGATTGCTGAGTTTGCGGCCATTGTAGCCCCAGATCAGCCTGCGTACCACGGCATACGCAGATCGCTGTACAGCGTTACCAACATATCGGAGACGTTTAAACAATAACGCAATAAATTGATCCATACTAAGTTGCAAAAGTGTGCTTTGATCATCAACTTAGTATGAGGCTTTATGTCATGTCGGGTCACATATATTTCTGGTTGTTAGATGTACGCCTTATAACGTGATGTATAATGGATACAATAACATATATACATAGCATATACGTTACTGTGTTAGTGAAAACGGAGTGACCTGTGCGACCAGTGCATACCCAAATCAGCCTTCGCATCCGCGCACTCTGACCAGGGTCTGCACTGTTCAATATTTGGTCAGTAAAAACAACGGCTGCTAGAATAACAGATCGGGCCATTAGCCACATTATTCCAGTGGTAGTTAAATGTATATGATATTTCTTTGCTACACAATCGCCGGCGTTAAACCTGCCATGTTTCTGATATATTGGTAATCTCAACTCGCAATCAGGCAGTTTGAATGACTGAGTCTGAGCTGTAGCACAGCTCAGACTCAGTCAATCAATCTGCTTGACTCTAGCTCCTGATCATATAGCACACGCATGTAGCATGGTAACGAGCTATATTGCTTGTTGGAAGCATGGCGGGTGTTTCGGTGATGGAATGGCGAACAGTGCAGATCCCGTTCAGACTGTGCGGATGCACAGGCTGATCTGGATCTACACTGGACGTAAAACCCATAGGCCCAGTCACAGTGACAGCCACATGTTTGCCGCTAATATTGTTCCAACAAATAGACGATAGCGAAACGCAATAACATGGAATTTACGGAGCCCCGCAGGGGACATGTATTTTTTTAATTAATTCGTTCCCACGAAATAACAATTCGTTCCCTCAGTTTAACCATTCGTTCCCTCGAATTAACAATTCGTTCCCACGAATTAACAATTCATTTCCGTGGAAACGAATTGTTATTTCGAGGGAACGAATTGTTAACTTGAGGGAACGAATTGTTAATTCGTGGGAACGAATTGTTAAATTGAGGGAACGAGTTTTTATTTCGTGGAAACGAATGTTACTTCGTGGGAACGAATTAATAATAAAACATAATGAAAAGTCATGCAGAGCATGATGTTATTAGCCGATCAAATCAGGGTTCAATATATGTCAGGGAAAAGTGAGAGAAGTGTTGATTTCCTCCCCAATCAAATTCTCCCAGTTATATTTAGCTATCATTAATATCTGATCATAGCAATACTTATGGTAGTCAAATGTAAACAATATTATTCCAGTTGAAGAATTAACCTTTGAATATAGGTGAAGGCGCTTAGCATTACACAAATATGTAGCAAGTCAACCGAAATCTCATAAATACCCGATTTTTGGCTGCCATCTTGAAAATATGATAATTATATACTGAATATTAGTGTAGTTTACGTAAATTCTTTAATATATCCATCAGAAATGTTTTTTTAACAACTTACACCAATTTACAAGTTAAGGACCATAACCTATTGGCTCATATATTGGCAATTTTCGACTTCCGTCAAGCATAAAGTTCAATGACCTTGAAATTACCTTGAACTTGGTTTAAAAAATGGCACCCGGATTTTTTTGAAACCTTATACATTCAAATTTATAAAAACACCGGGTGCCATAAATTAACACGAGGTGCCGGAATCTTATATATATACCTACAATTGCCCCTTTAGTTTACCGAACTCTTGTAGTTAAAACGTTTATTTATAGCCAAATTGTGTTATTTTGCTATATTTAAAGTTTTCAACAGAGATAAAGGCCAAAAATTAAACATTATCCGGTTGATGTAATTTGGAAGTGATACAACAAATTTCGCGTTTGTAGATTACAGAATATAGGAGAAAAGGGTGGTTACAAACTTTTTCACAAATCGCGGATAACCAATATATTAGCCGATCTATAAATAGATCGGCTAATAATTATACGTCCCCTGTGGGGCTCCGTAGGAATTCTTATATCTTACATCCCCAACAAATATGCCACACATAATGACTAATCCAGCACTGGTCCCGGAATGAAATACGAAATTATGTCCTACCAACATGTCGTGTTCGTTCGTGTGTGCACTTACACGCTGACCCCACTGTACACGAGCACTGCTCTTCTCTGATAAAGTGTTTCAACTCAAATAGTTGAAGCGATATTGCCATTGAGATGAAGACGAAATGGTGTGCTACACGAATATAGATCTTGTACAATTATTCCGGGAATGCACAAAATTGCTGCTCGAGGCAAATGCCTTGGACGAGTTAATCCTTTCACTCATGTGGCATATAATTATGTTTTATCCCGTCAACACAGTGCGTATGTGCCGTGAAACACGGTGGCGTGAAACATTTTTGATATCCTGTCAATACGACCTAGTCATACTAGTCGATTCTCCGATTTTGAGGATGTGTCTGGAGTTATCTTTTTGCATTTTAAAGCTATTTGTAATGTTGACGGGATAAATAGCATTATGGGTTACTTCCGTGACTGGGAAATAATATCTGGCGCGGCACGGAAATGGGATGTGCTCGGCAGAGCCTCGCCCATCCCGTTTACTAAGCCTTGTCAGATATTGTTTTCCCATTCACGGCACCAACCTACTATTCTCTATGTATATACCGCACTGGAATTCTATTTTTGGAGTAATCCATAACACATTATTCGGAAAGAAATTATAGTTTGGAAATCTTAAAACAGCTGACAAACACTGCAGATCCGGAACAAACAGTTGATATCACATTTATAGCACATAGAGGCGAAATGATTAAACACTTAAACTCCCTATGTGAATAAATAATATCCGCATATTATCGAGTATTATCCGAAAGCCGTGTACATTCTATAGGCTATACAGCCCGATACTAGAAACACGACTACTAGTATTCGTGTTTTTCTAGTATCGTGCTGTTTAGCGTGGTACAACCTCCGGCATGTGTAAATTTATTTTGTTATTGTCAGCAAAATTCCTCATCGTCGTTGTAAGTTTATATTTTTAGCGAGCGTACACATTAATACAAAACACAGTGTATACTTTACAAAGTTATGTCTCACTCCAAGTTCTGTAGATTGTGTTTTATAAGAGTTTTCAGTCGCCGTAGCCACAGGTGGAAGACTCGGACCTATGACACCAACAACAAAATGACTATTAAAAAATTACCATTTACCCACCCACTTGGTCTCGTACAGTACCATCTTCTATCTACCAGACCAAGTGGGTGGGGCAATGGGATTTTTTTAATAGTCATTTTTGGTGTCATAGGTTCGAGTCTTCCACATGTGCCCGTAGCCACACCAAGGCACACAGAGGCATATGTATTGACCCTGGAGTATGTAAATAGCATAATTATACAAGGCAACAGAATGGCAAGGTACTGTCTGTTTCACGAAACCTGCCCAAATTGTACGGCTATATAAATAATACAAGAACAATATATTGTTCGATAATAATAAATTATAGCAACATTTAAGAATGAACCTACTTTTTATTTCGTGAAATTTTGCCCAATATTTTACATGTTAAATCCTCAGTGAAGATGTCTATGGGGATTTAACATGGGGAAATTTTCCTAATTTCAGAAATAGTGGACCGATTTTCAAAATGTAACGTTTTCTTAGTTAGATTATTTTCAAACTATCTAGTTAGATTTCAGAAGCAATTTCCAATTTTTTTCGTTTTCGACTCCTCCTCCAGGTTCTCCACCTCATTTCCCCCCCCCCCCATGCCAAATTCCCATAGAGAGCTCATTTTTCGTAATAAAATCAATATTTGAGCAAATTTCATGAAATAAAAAGAAGGCCCATTTTTAAATTTTGATAAAATTTAATATTATCGAAACAATATTGTTTTTGCATTGTTAATATGGCCGTAAAATTTGGGCAGGTTTCGTGAAACAGACAGTAGATATATATATTAATGCAATGCTGTTCTCTTCCATGTCGCTCCAAAACATCAACGCCTGCTCATCCGATATACATTGCTTGTTGCCATAGAAACACCTTCACGCTCCATCTCTCCGGCCATCTTTACATATTGTATTGGAGCGAATTATATCTTCACGTTTCGCCCTCATGTCTAATCGACCGTCGAGATCCGTCCCGACAGAAGTCGCCCCAGTGGAAAATTGTAATTGTATTACCAAGTTAAGTGTCAAACCGTAAATAATATTACAAGACATGACTTGCAGATTCTACGGTGACTATGACAGTTCTGACAGTGCCTGAGACTTATACAGTGGAACCTCGCTTAACCGGACACCCTGGGAAATCCCCAGGGTGTCCGGTTTAGCGAGGTTTCACTGTAAATCAGGCGTATGCTTACACCGAGCCATAGCTATGTGCTATGCGATCACGAACAGGCATTACCACCTGAGGTAAATGACCAAGAAACCCATCTTCATTATGATTACATGTGTTTCTTGTTGTCCAGTTTAGAGAGGTTTCACTGTAGTTACTCGTTCGTAGAGCGTACAATAGCCTCCATTCCATATATGTATTTATGTGGTACAGTGGTGTGTCCGGTTTAGAGAGGTTTTACCGTATATTGATAACATCTATTTTTAATTATTCCCGATTTAATCTATTAGCGATGGTTTAGCTTAAATGTAGTGTGTTGTGTTTGTTTTGGCGGACCTGCAGTTTTTATGGTAGTGCACGGCTTGTAAAGTGGGAGTTGCATTTGAAAAAAGGAATTTGCTACATTTCCATGCCAACTAGACGAAATTTTTCCCGTGTTTATGTATTTCAGTAGCCTATTTCATCAAAATTGCAAAGGGTACTTATCTAGCCAAGTATACTTTAAGGGAGAATCATTTATTTTTCCAGAAATGCATTATTTCATATAGAACTAACGACTGCATATAATTGATGATTACAATTATGCAGAATTATTATACTGAATTTATTACATTATCACAGCCAAAATGGCTGTGATAATGTAATAAATTCAGTATAATAACAATTAATAAAATTATAATTAAATTGAAAATTTCTCCCTCCAGGTATACTTTGCTAGATAAGTATACTTTGCAATGTTGGTGAAATCGGCTACTGGACATCACCTGTCAAAATAAATCATTATTGCTACATCAAGGCGCATGCTCACGTGGTTACAACAACAACAACAATGGCTGAAAGTGTTGAAAGCGCAGCCACTCCAAAGTAAGTATTATTGGATATTTTCTTTAATAGGTAACGGATTTTTATGAAATAAGGCGCAGCAAATGCGTCTTCCTGAGTTACATTTGGTAGTCCCGGGAGTTCGGCACATACTTATGTAGTTTTTGCGAAGAATCGATTTCCATGTGAGTGGACACGGAAATCGATGCTTCGCAAAGATGACAGAAGTTTGGGCCAATGTACCGAGACCACAAAATAAAAGAATACGTACTTTGAATTGGAGGGCTTCTGGAAGTTTCAGTACTTGTTGTTGTTGTTATAACCACGTGATCATACACCTTGTACATGTAATTGGAAAAGCATACTGTCGTGGAACTCGAACACCTTTTAACATTTTTAATACATTTTATGTTTTAACAGTTTCTACCATGCAGACCACACGGACAGTTGTCAGCACTGCATATCCAGATGAGCCGGCTCGTAACGAGCCGTCTCATCAGGATCTCAAGGTGCATGATCACGTGGTTACAACAACAACACCAATGGCTCAAAGAGTTTAAAGCGCGCCCACTCCAAAGTAAGTATTATTTGATATTATCCTTAACAGGAAACGGATTTTGATGAAATATGGCGCAGCAAACGCTCCATTTGATGGTCCCGGAAGTTCGTCACATACTTATGTCGTTTTTGTGAAGAATCGATTTCCGTTTCTGTAGACACGGACATCGATTCTTCTGAAAAACGACAGACGTTTGGGCCAAAGTACCGAGACCACCAAATGCAGCTTAACAAGACGCGTTTGATGCGCCATATTTCATAAAAATCCGTTAAATAATGACAAAATAAAAGAATATGTAATTTGAATCGGAGGGCTTCTGGAAGTTTCATTACTTGTTGTTGTAACCACGTGATCATACACTTTGGATCTGCAGCGTGTGTAATTAATTTTAAAATTTCAAAACAATACCACTTTTATTATTAATGAAATATACAAAAAGCAGTACAGACCATGGTATATAGTTTGGGATACAAGTGTATTAGTATGGTTTTGGTTGTATACTTTTGTTTCATCATAAATTTGATATTTCAGCTTGATCATGCATTCCAATAAATACATGTACAGTCATTTTGTTTGCATTACTTTCATAGATGTCATTTTATCCCGTCAACACAGTGCATATGTGCAGTGAGACACGGTGCCGTGAAACATTTTTGATATCATGTCAAAACGACTTAATCACTGCGTATGATTATGTGCGGTCGTTATATTAGTCGATTCTTCGATTTTGAGGATGCGCTGGGGTTATTGTTTTGCATTTTAAAGCTATTTGTAATGTTGACGGGATAAATAGAATAGTAGGTTAGTGCCGTGAATGGGAAAACTATCTGGCACGGCACGGAAACGGGATGTGTTCGGCAGAGCCTCGCCCATCCCGTTTCCTAAGCCTTGCCAGATATTTATTTTCCCATTCACGGCACTAACCTACTATTCTATATATCATGTGCATGGAAGGCAGACACCGTTATACAATTGGTATTCCTGAATAAATATTTATTTTATTCTCTGCTGAAATGTTCACACATTGTAGTACAAATCATGGCATATACATGACAGACGATAATAAGTTGCTGGAGGTCAATCGATGAGTCCAAATATAGGTAGACCAGGTGTATTATCATATCATAGCCTCGTTTTCGTGTATACTAACCACATGATAAAGTGCACGTGCATGCATGTCAATATAATAGTGTATCTTAGTGCGCAAAATAGACATGTTGTGTGGCTCAGTGGTATCGAAGCGCGAGAATATCCATACGTTAGCGGAACTTTTGTTCATTTTATCTGGTCGAGAGTTCGAACCTCACAAAACGCATTACTTTTGTCGATAACATTCTGTGTTTGTTTATGACTGCTTGCTGGAGAAGGGAATAAGTGAAACGGTGAGGGTTATCACTATTGCTGTTTGACCTCAATATGACATGATCTGCGAGAACATACTCCAAGATTCTTCATGTACACACATATGTGCATTTAGTTATTAGTTTTCTAAGTGAGACTAACGGTCTACATGTAATCTATATCATGCTTAGTTAATGTAATTTGTAAGAGCAACACACATAAAAATAAATATATAATAAAATATAAACAAATACAAATATATGTGTATACATGTATGAACAACTAAGATTCGAACTCACTACCTACGGCATTGATATCTTCACAGTAACCCCTCGACTACATAACACTTGATGACAAATCTAAACAAGAGGCCCAAATGGGCCTGTATCGCTCACCTAAAAGCCTACATAGTGGTCATCTTGATTTCACAAAGACTCTTAACTTACAACTTCAAATGTTCCACAGAATTTGTTGGTACCTTCTGATCTAACATATATTGCGAATGTGCATGTGATTTACTGCTATACCTTCGATTTGATATATAAAATGACCATATTCGGTCAAAAATAAAATTTGACCCCTATTTGACCCCTCGGGCCACGCCCATGTTTGACCCAGGGGCCACTATATGAACAAATCTGAAACAACGGTAACTATCAATCATTCTTACCAAGTTTCGTCGATATCGGCCTGGCGGTTTGTGAGAAGAAGATTTTTTGACAATTTGACCTACTTATCAACGGCGGCCATCTTGGATTTGGTGATGACCTCCATTTTAACAAAAATGAACAGGCTTCACCCACAGACCATGACAGTTAAGTTTGGCCAATATCGGCCAAGCAGTTCACAAGAAAAAGACGTTTGGAAATCTTTAGTAAAAGAATGACCTTTTGAACTATCAGTGGCCATCTTGGATGACGTAATCATCTGATTTAGACAAAACATTCTCCAGAGTGATCGTCTCGTCAATACCTTCGATTTGATATATTATATGACTATATTCGGTTAAAAATAAAATTTACCCCTATTTGACCCCTCGGGCGACGCCTATTTTTGACCCAGGGGCCACCATATGAACAAATCTGAAACAGCGCTAACTATCGATCATTCATACCCAGTATCGTCGAAATCGGCCTGGCGGTTCGTGAGAAGAAGATTTTTTAAGAATTTGACCTACTTCTCAACGGCGGCCATCTTGGATTTGGTGATGACCTCCATTTTAACAAAAATGAACAGGTTTCAACCACAGACCATTACAGTTAAGTTTGGCCAATATCGGCCAAGCAGTTTACAAGAAAAAGACGTTTGAAATCTTTAGTAAAAGAATGACCATTTGAACTATCGGTGGCCATCTTGGATGACGTAATCATATGATTTAGACAACAAATGTTCCAGAGTGATTGTCTCGTCAATACCTTCGATTTGATATATACATGACTATATTCGGTTAAACATAAAATTTGACACCTATTTGACCCCTCGGGGGACGCCCATTTTTGACCCACGGGCCACCATATGAACAAATCTGAAACAGCGCTAACTATCGATCATTCATACCCAGTATCGTCGAAATCGGCCTGGCGGTTCGTGAGAAGAAGATTATTTAAGAATTTGACCTACTTCTCAACGGCGGCCATCTTGGATTTGGTGATGACCTCCATTTTTTTTAACAAAAATGAACAGGCTTCAACCACAGACCATTACAGTTAAGTTTGGCCAATATCGGCCAAGCAGTTTACAAGAAAAAGACGTTTGAAATCTTTAGTAAAAGAATGACCATTTGAACTATCGGTGGCCATCTTGGATGACGTAATCATATGATTTAGACAACAAATGTTCCAGAGTGATTGTCTCGTCAATACCTTCGATTTGATATATACATGACTATATTCGGTTAAACATAAAATTTGACACCTATTTGACCCCTCGGGGGACGCCCATTTTTGACCCACGGGCCACCATATGAACAAATCTGAAACAGCGCTAACTATCGATCATTCATACCCAGTATCGTCGAAATCGGCCTGGCGGTTCGTGAGAAGAAGATTATTTAAGAATTTGACCTACTTCTCAACGGCGGCCATCTTGGATTTGGTGATGACCTCCATTTTAACAAAAATGAACAGGCTTCAACCACAGACCATTACAGTTAAGTTTGGCCAATATCGGCCAAGCAGTTTACAAGAAAAAGACGTTTGAAATCTTTAGTAAAAGAATGACCATTTGAACTATCGGTGGCCATCTTGGATGACGTAATCATATGATTTAGACAACAAATGTTCCAGAGTGATTGTCTCGTCAATACCTTCGATTTGATATATTACATGACTATATTCGGTTAAAAATAAAATTTGACCCCTATTTGACCCCTCGGGGGACGCCCATTTTTGACCCACGGGCCACCATATGAACAAATCTGAAACAGCGCTAACTATCGATCATTCATACCCAGTATCGTCGAAATCGACCTGGCGGTTCGTGAGAAGAAGACTTTTTAAGAATTTGACCTACTTTTCCATGGCGGCCATCTTGCTTGGATTTGGTGATGACCTCCATTTTAACAAAAATGAACAGGCTTCAACCACAGACCATTACAGTTAAGTTTGGCCAATATCGGCCAAGCAGTTTACAAGAAAAAGACGTTTGAAATCTTTAGTAAAAGAATGACCATTTGAACTATCGGTGGCCATCTTGGATGACGTAATCATATGATTTAGACAACAAATGTTCCAGAGTGATTGTCTCGTCAATACCTTCGATTTGATATATTACATGACTATATTCGGTTAAAAATAATATTTGACCCCTATTTGACCCCTCGGGGGACGCCCATTTTTGACCCACGGGCCACCATATGAACAAATCTGAAACAGCGCTAACTATCGATCATTCATACCAAGTATCGTCGAAATCGGCCTGGCGGTTCGTGAGAAGAAGACTTTTTAAGAATTTGACCTACTTTTCCATGGCGGCCATCTTGGATTGTCGATGACCTCCATTTTAACAAATCTGAAATGGCATCACCCATATATCATCCCTGTGAAATTTAACCAATATCGGCTCAGCAGTTCGGGAGAAGAAGATGATTGAAAATGTTCACGAACGGACGGACGACGAACAACGGACACTTTGCCATAACAATAGCTCACATGAGCTTTGCTCAGGTGAGCTAAAAATCAATATTGAAAAGGAATATTGCCACGGGTATATTTACCTGTCTCACCTATTCTGTGTTTTGTTTATGATCGGTTTGTATGTAAACAAGTAGCAAGTTATCGTTTGCGGACTATACCCGTACATACATACCCGTATTGTATATTGAATCGATATGTGTATTGGGTTGTTTGCTCTATTTATAGACCGTGTGGAAAATCACTATACTTATAACTATGGTCACTTGGTTATGCCATTTACATACACACCGCCATCCAGTGACTTGGAATTTAGTACATTATATATCGCTTTGGCCAGTTAGTAAGTCGTATTGACGCAATAATCGTCTAAAAATGACTTACATAGTTGTGAAGTCGAGATACAATACATTTGGTCGACTTAGAAAATACATTTAGTTTAAATTAATACACACGGTGTCGATATATGTCGTCCAATTATCTTATACTGACAAGTTCATAAGTCGTATTGACGCAATAACTGTGCAAGAAAGACAACTCATATGATATCATATAACGTGACATGTTGATAGATTAGTCGTCTTTAAAGACGACTAATCTATAAACTTGTCACGTTAAATCGATGGCAGAAATTTGCCACGGCCTACCATAGTACGTTGTATTGGGTCAACGCTTTTGTTATGGTCTGGGTAGTCAGGTATTGAATGCATACATTATAAATAACGGTTCGATTAATACGTAGTCACTACTCATACACTGATTACAATTACGGTATTTCTCAACTTGGCATTGAAACATAAAACAGTGTGTAGAGGAATGCATATAACATTATTACATTCAATTGGACTAGTGGCTGGATATTGTAAAATTAATATTGTCGGATTCAGGTAAACACAATTCATTATCCATGTATGTATTGACCCTTATACTGCTGAATTACAGTTTGTTTATTGTTTATTTTCCATTTTTGTCATCATGTTTTCAAGTTTCGTTAACTGTTATTTGTAAATGTAGAATCTTTTCCCCTTAATTTAACAATTCGTTCCCACGAATTAACAGTTTATTCCCACGAATTAATCATTCGTTCCCTCAATTTAACAATTCATTCCCGCGAATTAACAGTTCATTCCCACGAATTAATCATTCGTTCCCTCAATTTAACAATTCATTCCCGCGAATTAACAGTTCATTCCCGCGAATTAACTATTCGTTCCTTTAATTTAACAATTCGTTCGTTAATTCAAGGGAACGAATTGTTAAATTGAGGGAACGAATTGTTATTTCGTGGGAACGAATTGTTAAGTCGAGGGAACGAATTGTTATTTACGAGGGAACGAATTGTTATTTCGTGGAACGAATTGTTATTTCATGTCCCCTGCTGTGCTGGGCTCCGTAGGTTTGGGTGTGTAATAAATCACCGAGAGCACGGCTGTCCGCATGTACGATCGATAAAGCTAAAGCTCGCCGATTATCTCTCGTACATGCGGACGAACTGTGATCGAAGTATTACAAATGTTCGTTTTATATATTTTAGCCGCGACCAGTAGCGGATAATAATGCCGGAGAAAGATGGAGAGTTTCCCATCGCCCCACCGCCCGTCACGGTAGAGAATGCCGCCTTCCTGTACCCACCACCCACCTATGAGGAGGTCAGTTAATAAAAAATTAATCAATTTATCCTAAAATTGATTTTTTTCCCTCAAAGTATACTTTGCTAGAAAAGCATACTTGGCAATGTTGGTGAAATCGGCTACAGAAGATCAAATATCTGTACCCTTTCCCAACCGAAAGCTCGTCTGTTTTCGAAAACCACTCCGGCGTCGCCCTTGTCGTCCGCGTCAGGATTTCGGTTAACCTTTACATTCGACATTGTCCTGTGTTCATGATACATGGACACAATTTTCTTCATGCATAACTCACCACACCCATCCAGAATCCGCCCACCCGTCCAGGTCCTTAAGCAACTTTACCCGCTTGAATTACCACAACCAACCCACAATCCACCTGCGCATCTATGTCATTGACCTACTTTTTCAGCTGGAAATACTGAGCAGTTGCATGCTCTTAAATATTGGTTAACGTTTACACTCGAGTCGTTTTCTCAACAGCCCCTTGGTTTGACTTCGCAAATCTTGGACATAACTTCTTTCTAGCATCACTCATCACCACCTATACCATCTGGCTACCCATGTCCTTGACATAATTTGTTACCTCGTATTACTTAGCAAATTCATGCTCTTAACATTTATATTCGAGTTATTTCATTAACAACCCTTGGTCTATGTTCACCAAACTTGGACAACGCTTCCTTCATGTATCATTCACCATAACCCACCCACAATCCATCCGCCCATCAATGCCATTGACATAATTTGTCCGGTTCACGAAACTTAGATACTTCCGTCATGCATCACTCACCACAACCCAACCACAATCCACCTGCGCATCTATGTCCTTGACCTACATTTTCAGCTGGAAATACTTAGCAATGGCATGCTCTTACATATTGGTTAACGTTTTCTTAACAGCCCATTGGTTTGACTTCGCAAAACTCGGACATAACTTCTTTCTAGCATCAGTCATCACCACCCACACATATACCATCAGGTAACTCTTACAATCTACTCCCGTACCGTCCGTAGCTAGCTACGGACGTTACGGGAGTAATCGTAAGAGTTACCGTTCGCAACTAGGGAGTGGTCCTATTTTTGAGCTCTTCGAATGTGCACTTTCATGTGTTTTACGGCATTTAAATTCAGACTCCAACTGGTGGTAAACTGTGATCTATGTAAACTCCGTGGCTGAACATGGGGGTGGGGTGGGGGGGGGGGGCGGTTGCAACCCGAAACCCCCTCCTCCAGATATGCCCCTGAGCTTAGCAATGTTCTGCTCTTATACGTTGGTTAACCTTTACATTCATTCGTCATTTTCTGAACAACTCGGTCTATCTTCATGAAACGTGAACACATGCAGCACTCACCACAACCCACTCACACTCCACCCG
This sequence comes from Conchocele bisecta, assembly GCA_029237695.1. Classification (NCBI taxonomy): domain Eukaryota; kingdom Metazoa; phylum Mollusca; class Bivalvia; order Lucinida; family Thyasiridae; genus Conchocele; species Conchocele bisecta. The sequence continues at coordinate 89,593,369 of CM055271.1, read as the reverse complement.
TCTATCCATTTCATTGACATATTACATGTTTTCCGACTGAATAACTTCACGAAGCTTGAACACACCTTCCTTCTGCATCACTCACCACAACACACCCACATTCCACTGCCCATCCATGTCATTGACCTACATTTTCCGCTTGAATAACTAAATACTTGACGCTATCAGGGTTAATTTTCTTTTATTTAAGGAATAAAATCATAGGCTGTTGCGTTTACTGGGGTGACACTACATTTGAACTGTTTAAAGTGAAGGACTCCACGCACTTTACACAGACCATGTGTATTGTCATCCCAGTAAACGCAACAGCCCATGATTGTATTACTATAGGTATGAATGGCTTTTTGATAAATTCCACAAAAAGGCCATTCATTCCTTATAATTCCAGCATTTGAAATAAATTTATCAAGAAAATGTGTTTATTTTCCGTTTTCTTAAGAATTATTTTAAATGAGCCTCACGGTTACGGAAAGTAGTTCGGCGTGGGAGTTTACTGGGATATACATTTTGGACAGAGACTTGCTACGGGCCAATCAAATGTTAGGGAATTGTTTAAATATTTTTGTGCTAGAATTATTTATATTTACACTGCATTTTCAGATACATGTAGCATAAAAAATGTAAATAACCAAATATGTCGTTAAAATTAAGAATAACATTCGTTTACGTCAGTTTGTCGCAATTACTGGAACATCGATAGCGTGCAGTTATTGACAACCTCGTGGTCTTTATGGACGTCAAACGAAACGGGATGGCCGACGCTCTGTCGAGCACATCCCGTTTCCGTGCCGCGCCAGATATTTTCCCATTCACGGCACTAACCTACTATTCTATTTATCCCGTCAACACCTACAAATGGCTTTAAAATACAAACAAAATAACCTCATTCACCGCACATATTCATACGCAGTGAGTGATTAGGTTGTGTTGACAGGATATCAAAAATGTTTCACGGCACCGTGTTTCACGGCACATACGCACTGTGTGGACGGCTTAATTATCACACTATATCTCTTTACACATGCCAGACTGAAATGCAGCATTGCAATTCGGTTAATAATTATGAAAATTGGTAAAGCTGTATGAAAACAATAATCGCAAGGAATTAACAAACTGAACGAGGCCGCAAAGTGAATGAAATTTAATGGAATAAACTATTTTCAACCCATCCCCCCTCTCCCAAAAAAAGGAAATAATAAAAAATAATAATAATTCTGCATATTTTTATAAAGCCGTCATTAGTTCAATATGGAATAATGTATTTCTATACAAATATATAATTACTCTCGCAAAGTGTACTTACGTGACACGTGTAAGTGGCAATTTTGGTGAAACCCAGCTACTGTACAACATGAGACGCGCCATTGTTGATTTTTGTCCTTTCGGACATCTGCTTAATTTCATGAAATACGTTTACAAAATGTAATAATATTGTCCGTAAATTGCGCATATACTCTGAACATTTTGTCAGCTTTTGACTTCATTTATGAAAAAAATATGTAAATTTTGAATATTGGTCACCAGTTGATGGGCGTGTATCAGACGTCGGTGAACCAGCAGGTGCCGTATGTGCCCGCCCTCTCCTACATGGACATCATGCCGCGGTGTCTCCATCCGGGCAACATCAAGGGGCGGGTCCTGCCCAAGTTTGACGGTTTTGGCGCCATCATAGACGCCGCCAATCGCTGGCTGCAGGTATGAAAACACTAAATGTGGTTGTGAAATTATTAGTTTTGCGATCCGTGTAGATCCAGATTAGCCTGTGCATATGCACAATCTAACCAGGATCTGCACTGTTCGTCATTCCATCTCAATGAAACAGCCGTTCATGTTTCTAACAAGCAAGATGGTTGTTTCCATCCGGGCAACATCAAGGGGCCGGTCCTGCCGAAGATTAACTGTTTTGGCACCATTAAAGAGCCAACCGTTGGTTGCAGGTATGAGAACACTTTTAGAGCCGGTAAAAACATCATAAAACTATGACGGTCAAATGACATTGAATTTAATTGTTTTTGTTGGAAGTAAGTGTGAACCTATGTTTCATTTAGTTTAGATCCAGTACATACAATCTGCGGATTTGAAAGTAGCTTCTCTAAAATAATTTTGCATAAAACCATTTATTGCATAGAGTGGGCTTTCACAGTTTTTTTGCATCTGAAGTAAGCACACGTAGTTTCGTTAAATGTTTGTAATAAATCACCTCTCATGTAAGACCCCACGAAAGAAAGACCACATAGCTCCAGATAAGTTTTGTATCCAAAGAGTATTATACCCCGATATTACAAATTCTATGCGTATTTTAACTTTACAAATATATTATTGATTTTCTTCCTTATTACATCGGGAAAAAATAATAAAACAATAAAACAAATTTAGAAATTCACTTATTTTAGATGCAAAAAGCAAACACTGTTTGCTTTTTGCAGCTCAAGCTAGTACATTTTCAACTTTATTACAGTATTTTCACTTCTCAATTTGAAATCCATTGCGTATTTTCACATTGCTGTGAATATTTTGTGCCCCCACTTTTGATAATGAATGTGTATTCTGCTAACAAAAGTGCGTAAAATACGCCAACACGCGCATTATCTGTGGCTCTGAGACCCCCCCCCCCCCCACCCCCCCCCCTTTAGTAGTGCTGCTGACCTGCAGGACAACCGGAGCCTGTTGATCTGGAAGTGTGAGACGGTGCAGCGGAAGGTAGGATTAGACGCCATGGGCAACCTCACCTATGACCTCGACAAAATGATCCGGCACGATTCCGCCTTCGGCTTCCAAGTGTTTATTCGGGGACTCAGGTGAATTTTCATATGCGAGACAAGCCATGCTATATTTGTACAGTGGAACCTCTTAAACTGGACACCCTGTCCGCTTTAGAGATGTTCCACTGTAAAACAGGCAAATTAACACTCCAAGAAATGATTGAGTGCTTTGCGAATAGGAACACACATTAACATAATAGATAAATCTAAGTTAACCCAGCATAGTTAAGAACACACATTATGTGTGTGTTCGGTCGAAAGAGATTATTTGTGCGAATTTTTATGAAATATATTTACAGAAACTGTGATATATTCTGTAAATGTAAAATGTATTGTGCGTTACTACCGCCCTATAATTGCAGCACAAAAATATTTACACAATTCCCTAACATTTGATTGGCCCGTAGCAAGTCTCTGTCCAAAATTTATATCACAGTAAACTCCCACGCCGAACTACTTTCCGTAACCGTGAGACGTAGTTAAACTAATTCTTAAGAAAACGGAAAATAAGCACATTTTCTTGATGAATTTATTTAAAATGCTGGAATTGTAAGGAATGAATGGCCTTTTTCTGTAATTTATCGGGGTATAAACTTGGAAAAGTCGCGGGAATACTGGACGAAGGCCGGAAGGCCTCGTCCAGTATTCCCGCGACTTTTCCAAGTTTATATCCCCGATAAATTCAACAATGGCTGACGAACAACACACTATGTGTCCTCTATGTATCTATTGGTATGTGTTTTGCTTTATTTAATTACCTGGTTAAGGCTGACGAAGGACCCACTCTGGTCGACAGAATCCTCTCTTAATATATAGATGATCTCAAACGAGTTCATAAATCTAATATCAAATGGAAACGCGTTTGAGATTCTGTTCATCACATGATTTAACACTCCAAAAATCAGCCAGTGTGGAGATATCCAATACGGTTCAGTGAGCAGAGGCCATTGACTGTTTTCGCATGTAGTTAAAAATCTCCACAGTGAAAAATAGTTTTAATCCCTGCAAGAAAATGATCATAAATATGTCATATAATAGGTTATTGTTCTTTGTAAACACTTCATATTACCAAACGGGAGCATATTCGAGCAATTTCATTAATTTTAGCGAGTCACTGACGCTTCTAATGACGTTTGAAACATGATGACATCAACGTCAAACCATCATTGCTTTGTCGCGCCATTACGGACGTCATTTGGAACGTCTCCATTTTATTCATTTGACATAACGTTGGCGCAAAATACGAATACGTAATTAGGGTGATGCGGCCAGCCAATCGAATTCGCTGCCGGTACTATTACACGTGTGTCATATTACATTTATGAAATGGGTTACAACACGGAATAACAATGCTTTCACGTGATAAATTGGTATGTACAAATAGATAAATATCAATAGATAAACAGAGCTTTCACTACCAGACTATGGCTGACGAAGACCCCGATCTGGTTGACAGAATCCACTATTAATATATTGGTGTGTACAAATAGATAAATATCAATAGATAAACAAAGCTTTCACTACCAGGTTATGGCGGACGAACAAGTCGCTCAGTAGCCTATTTCACAAACATTACAAAGTATACTTTTCTAGCAAAGTATACTTTGAGGGAGTAATCATTTATTTTTTCCGAAATGCATTATTTCATATAATGAACTAACGACTGCATATATTCGATGATTAAAAGTATGCAGAATTATTATACTGAATGTATTACATTATCACAGCCAACATGACTGTGATAATGTAATAAATTCAGTATACATGTAATATAAATTAATAAATTTATCTTAAAATTGAAAATTTCTCCCTCAAAGTATACTTTGCTAGACAAGTATACTTTGTAATATTGGTGAAATAGGCTACTGGTCTACGAAGTCCTCTACTGTCTGTTTCACGAAAGCTGCCCAATTTTTTCGGCCATATAAACAATTCAAAAACAATATTTGTTTCGACAATATTAAATTAAAGGAAAATTTAAGAATGAGCCTTCTTTTTATTTTGGGAAATTTGGTCAAATATTGATTTTATTAAGAAAAAACTATTTCTCCATGTTAAATCCCCATAGACATCTTCACAGAGTGAAGATGTCTATGGGGATTTAACATGGGGAAATTATTTAGAATTTCAGAAATACTGGACCGATTTTAAAAATTTAACTTTTGTTTTCTTAGTTAGATCATTTCCAAGCTATCTAGCTAGGTTTCGGAGTAAATTTCCAAAATCTTTCGGTTTTTTTACTCCTCCCACACTCCTTTATCTCTTTTTCCCCCATGTTAAATTCCCATAGTAGAAACCATTTTTTCTTATTATCAAAATAATATTTGACAAAATTTCACGAAATAAAAAGATGGCTCATTTCTTAAATTTTTGAATAAAATTTAAACATTATCCAAAAAAATATTGTTTTCGAATTGTTTATATGGCCTAACAATTTGGGCAGCTTTCGTGAAACAGACTATAGTTATCTATTGGTGTGTGTTGTGCGTTATTAGTAACGCACAATGATATGAATATATAAATATCTAGTGTACTGTATATTTTTCATGACCAGGTTATGGCTGACGAAGAACCCGCTCTGGTCGGCGGAGTCCACACACCCCCAACAGCTGCGGGTGATGAACGTGGTTCCTGACAAGGTTGAGGTCGAGATCCCGACGGGCGGTTTCTACCGCCGGCGGGGCATCCTCGTCGGGCCCGACATGCTCATGATGTACGGCGGCGTATACGCACACCAGTTCTCCACGTTCGAGGGCCTGGACAAAACTCTGGAGAAGATTAACGTGAATCTGAAAGACAAACCGCTTCCAGGTACGATAGATGAGACATGTTAGATACTACTCTTCTTGTTAAGACAGTTTCAGTGAATTTCAAATTCACGTTAACCACACTTACACGTGTTACCTAGAATAGGCTTCTTTTGAACATTTAAACCCGTTACACGTATCAACGGTGACACGGTTAAGGCTTGGAATTCCTTCGCATGTCCTAACCTTTTATAAACTTGATAGCAAATAGCAAACCAGGGGCCAGTTTAACTAAACTTCGTACGACTAAAATGTTCGTAAGTGAAACTTTAGGATTGTCTGCAAATTTAAATTGATGAATGTACACTTATTGACCATAGGCTGCAGCAGCCTATGCTCAATAAATGTAAATCCAATAATTGTTTACAATAAAACGTTGTTATGTGATATTTACAGACTATCATAATTGTGCACTTACGAACATTTTAGTCATACGAAGTTTATTGAAACGACCCCCTGGTATGGCATATGTTTTGTTCATTCAGGGAAGATACTGAGCATAGAGACGGACTCTATCAAGGCGTATGAAGGGTTTAAGAGCGAGCTGGACCCCGACGGCACGTGCTGGTCCGAGGAAAAACTGAAGTTCCGCCGGATGACACAGGTCATTCGGATATACTACATACACGGGCAGTCGGCGAACGAACAGATAGGTACGTCAGTTACTGATACACACACATGGCCAGTCCGCGAACGAACAGATAGGTACGTCAGTTACTGATACACACACATGGCCAGTCCGCGAACGAACAGATAGACAGGCAGACACACATGGCCAGTCCGCGAACGAACAGATAGGTACGTCAGTTACTGATACACACACATGGCCAGTCCGCGAACGAACAGATAGACAGGCAGATAGACAGGCAGATAGACAGGCAGATAAGACAGGCAGATAGGACATTGACGCAGATTTATAGATACCACGGGATTCTGGAAGTCCCACTTCGTCCATTGCATGCACCTCGCAGGCTATGTCGAGGAGCCTGACCCGTTTTCCCATATAATTTAATCATTTTTGAACGCTTCAAACAACTAAATTCCAATCACTAAATCACATGTAAATGCAGATTTATAATGTTAAATGGTCATTAAAAAATTTATTATCATCATTTAGTATTTTCGTAGTTTTTAAATGTGAAATATTCTGGCATAAAAATGATGTATTTTAGAGCAAAATGTATCGACTTACCGCCAAACATATCGGTTACGTGACTAGTGATAAGTCACGCCGACTTCCAGAATACCTTGTAGCCGTACACTGCCAAACAGAAGTTCCGAATGGCGTCCATTTTGAAGTTCAATATAAAACCCACGATTAACTGCATTAGTTAATTTTGCTATTACTATTTTTCTATTATGTTTTCTCTCCGTGCGCATTTTCGTACTACACTAATTATCAGCCACGTTTACTAGACTATCATATACAAGTACTGAACTACTGTCTGTTTCAAGAAACCTGCCCAGATTTTACGGCTATATAACTAATGCAAAAACAATCTATTTTTCGATAATATTAAATTATAGCAACATTTAAGAATGAGCCTACTTTTTATTTCGTGTAAATTTGGTCCAATATTTATTGCGAAAAAAACAATTTCCAACATGTTAAATCCCCATCGACATCTTCACACTTCACATATGGGAATTAACATGGGGATATTTTCTAATTTCAGAAATAGTGGACCTATTTTCAAAATGATCATTTCCAAGCTATCTACATGTAGCTAGAATTCATCAGAATCTCGTTTTTTCTTCCAGGTTCTCCACCTCTTTTTTCCCCATGTTAAATTTTTCGTAATAAAATAAATATTTGACCAAATTTCACGAAATAAAAAGAAGAGTCATTCTTAAATTTTATATTATCTAAACAATATTGTTTTTGCATTGTTTATATGGCCGTAAACTTTGGACAGGTTTCGTGCAACAGTATGCAGTTGCATACATTTATCTCTGCAATACATGCATGTAGCGACCGTAGAAGACTATGGACGTTTTTTATGAGTGTTTTGAAGAGCGTCTTTTCCGCAAAATGTACTGGGTTAAATATCAGCAACATATATAATGCTAGACCATGTCCAGCCGTGGATAAACGTTTGCCGTGGTACGAGGGAACTGTTTGAGCACCAAGGCCGTAGGCCGCGGGTTCAAACAGTTCCCGAGTGCCACGGCAAACGTTTACCCACGGCTGGACATGGTCCAACGTTATTGTTACATTTCTGTCGGAATATCATGCAATGTGAGTATATATGCCGTACTTTCGGTACTTTGATAACCTGTTGCTTTCAAAAAGCTGGTTTACGTTATATATATTCCGGGGCCGCCAGTACACGTCGCGTGATGCAGGTGCCCATCCTCCGCATCAAGATAAAAATGTCAGGGCGATCGTGTGAACTAGTCTGTTGACGTAATGACGCGTTCTAGTAAAGTAGATGTAGATGTTGGCTTGGCCTGAAGTGAGCATTGTCTACAGCATTGGTCATTCAGCACGCGCTGTACGTTTGAACACGGCTGTGAGCGTGCTAAACAACGACAGTCATGCAACAATACTAGACTAATTATCAGCTACATGTAACGTTACTGGACTATGGCAGGGCTGAAGGAGTTTATCCCGGAGCTGGTTGACCGGGGTGACGCCATCAAGCCACCCAAGTTCGAGCCATGTCCCAGGTGATGACGGCGTTGGCCGATGGTGTGCCACAACAACAGGTACAATAAAAAAACAATACATTTCTTCAAATAATGTCATTCATGTACAGTGAAACCTCTCTAAACCGGACACCCTGGGAGGGTGTCCGGTTTAGAGAGGTTCCACTGTAGATCAGACAACTACTTCAAAACACGTGTGGGTGCTTTGTGATCATGAACAGACATACTCGGAGGAGATAAATGGCAATGAATCTGATTACAATTAAGTAGAACTAACGTTTATTTGTGTCCAGTTTAGAGGGGTTCGACTGTATATGCTGAAATGTAATAATAGTTGCTCATTAAATGCGCCGTCTCGTATAATTCTTATAATGGCAATTGTACATGTACCTGTATTGTGTTATGTATTTTTATGATTCACAGTTGATGAGACGTAAATAAACGATTAAAATATCGTTGGTTACTAAATTAAAATACATTTAAATTAACTAGCTAATAATTCCAGCACAAACATATTTACACAATTACCCTAACATTTGATTGGCCTGTAGCAAGTCTCTATCCAAAATTTTATATCCCAGTAAACTCCCACGCCGAACTACTTTCCGTAACTGTGAGACGCAGTTAAAATAATTCTTAAGAAAACGGAAAATAAACACATCATTTTCTCGAATTGATTTTTCAAAATGCTGCAATTATATGGAATGAATGGCCTCTTTGTTGAATTTTATCGGGGATATAAACTTGGAAAAGTCGCGAGAATACTGGGCGAGGCCTTAACAAATTACAATTTTTGAAGAAAAAAAAAAAAATTGTAATTTTTTATCGCTTTAATTTTTTAAAGTTTATACCCCGATAAATTCCACAAAAAGGCCATTCATTCCTATAATACACAACATGAGCACCATGTATTAGTATTGTACTGCCAGTATCATAGTCTGTTCTAATGCACTCTATAAATATCACGCAATCTGATTGGCTGATGATCATACATTACAGGTGTACACATTACAGGTATATCATCATGGTCATTGTTGATGAACGGTCGCAAATTATTTCAATATGTATTCCTACGCCAGTAGTAAAGGAGTGCATTAGAAATAGGTTAACCGGATTGTAATTTTGAAATTTGCGGCGTATATCAGAAAATGATAGGTCGGAAAACATGTTTATTTACAGTTAACCCTATATTTAAATCACATGTACACTTTTTTTGATTTCGTGTAGTATATTTGATTTTATACATATAGAATACCAGGCTAGTGTCTTTTGATATCAAGTGTATGAGGCAATGTCAGGAAACGCGTAGGAATTCCTACCGTTTGCGAGCCGAGTTTGATAAACTTGATATATTTATCAGGTAACGTTTTATGGTCATTATCTATGTGCAGAACGCGGACTTGCTTACGTTGCGTCATTACACTGACGCCATTCGGTAACGTCACGTGACGTCATCCGCCTAATGGAAACGTCAGTTTTCACTTCGTTGTAACCCGGATGTTTGTATCAGGTCAATGCCTGATACAACAATGATATCAGTCAGTACGTATTCAGGACAGGTTACCTGATAAATTATATTATTATACAGCGGAACCTCTATAAACCGGACTTCCTTTACACCCATGTGTGGTTAATATTAGTGGGTTTCACTGATATTTATCGCCGTTGACCCTGTTTGTTCGTGATCGCAAATATTAAATCAAGCTTTGGAGTAGTCAGATCCCTGATTTACAGTGGAACATCTCTATACCGGACACCCTGGGCACCTTCCGGTGTGCCCGGTTTTGAGAGGTTCCATCGTACTGCTAAAACAAATTGTATTAAGTAAATAGCATTGGCAACAGGGCAACCAGTGGATGTCAAAAGTTTATGTTGCAATTCGTGTCCGTTTCGTTTTATCGACAACGATGTATCTGTGGTTATATGGAGACATATAGAGAGCACCGACCAGACAAGAATTGCAACAAAATATTTGCCATTCGCTTGGATTGGTGCCAGTGATAAATAGTTTGCTCAGTGTATGTGTTATGGCTGTGGGACACTGGGGCCCGTTTAACTAAACTTCTTACGACTAAAATGTTCGTAAGTGCAAATTTAGGATCGTCTAGAAATTTCAATTGATGGATTTACATTTATTGAGCATAGGCTGCATATGCTCAATAAATGTAAATCCAATAATTGTTTACAAGAAAACAGTTTTCATTTGCAATTTACAGACTATCATAATGTTGCTCTTACGAACATTTTAGTCGTACGAAGTTTAGTGAAACTGCCCCCAGGTGACTTGCAGGTAGGGAAATCACCCAATCGCTTGCCCACCATCGTCTGGCAGTCGGGACGCTCAGTGTGCGAACGCCACTCTGTTGGACAGTCGACATGTCGACGGGACAACTACCACATAAAGATACCTCTCACTAAGATATGGGCATTTGGTGACCGGGCTGATAAATTGTTAAACCTACACAGCCGTCCTAATGCAAAAATGTATAACCTGCATATTTATATGAACTATTCTATCACGATACATATCCATTAGATAGGACTACATATTCCATGTTTGCAACATTTTCAGCTTCAATTCCTTAATGTATACACCGTCTCAATTTAGCTTTAGTTATTGCTATGCATATCTGTACATGTTTAGCCATTGTGTCATTACATTTTCATGCTCGTATGACACATACCCCATGTCGACATGTATTATGTGACCTATGTGAATAAACGATTATATTGTATACTTAGTTTAGTTTACTGATTGAAACGCAATGGAACGCAATACGTCAATATTATAAGTTATTGTGATTCTACACAGGCTATATGGTTTAATATTGCCGTCTGGAGGTATGTTCACCCGAGGCTAATCACAATAACGTATTTGTTATATCGCAGATCCGTTATTTGGCCGCATAAACATATCTCTTCTTTTGATCTTTGCGTTTTTTCAGGAAGAAAAATAATCCGAAATTCGATGTTCTACCGTCAGTCTTAATATAAAGGCGTAAATGAACATTTTATTTTTTTATTAAACGAAAACAAACTAAATATGGAGTAAGAAATCCATCGGAGACGACTTTATGACAGTTTTTTTATATCGTGTAATTTATATTCCACTGCTCTATCGATCTACTCTCACTTTGGCGCCTCTAGAAGAATGCGACTGGTTCCCAAGTATTCGCTGTCATTGCTACGTCGCGTTTCGTGCGTGGAACCCATAGTTTATGACCTAAATATAGCCGTGTCACGAAGCCAATTGTGTTGAGATTTGAAAACACTAAACGGGACAGTTTGTGGCATTTTTCGCTCATATTTTGATGAGCGAAGAATATTTATGGAAACATAATCAATAAAGACTGGTTTTGAGTGTACAAGTTGTTACTTTTATTGATCAATTCGGGGTTTTATTGTGTTTAGTGAGGAATACAATTCGCAATCGGTAGACGCTTGCAAAATGTGTCTTCATTGGACGCGAGGCGCCGGAGGGGAATCGCAATTCCTGTATGTTCGACGGCCTTGGCAGGTCATATAATATATATGACCAGGCAAGCTAGCCAATCAGAAGCCGAGAAACCTATCTGCGGTATGACAATATAAGTTATTGTGATTCTACACAGGCTATATGGTGTAATATTGCCCGTCTGGAGGTATGTTCACCAGAGGCGATAGCCGAGGGTGAACATACCTTCAGACGGGCAATATTACACCATATAGCCTGTGTAGAATCACAATAACGTATTTGTCATACCGCAGATCCTTTAATTGGCGTATAAACGTATCTCTTATTTTGATCTTTGCGTTTTTTCAGGAAGAAAAATAATCCGAGATTCGATTTTCTACCGTCAGTCTTAATATAAAGGCGTAAATGAACATTTATTTTTTTTATTAAACGAAAACAAACTAAATATGGAGTAAGAAATCCATCGAAAACGACTTTATGACAGTTTTTTTATATCGTGTAATTTAATTTATATTCCACTGCTCTATCGATCTGCTCTCCCTTTGGCGCCTCTAGAAGAATGCGACTGGTTCCCAAACATTCGCTGTCATTGCTACGCCGCGTTTCATGCGTGGAACCCATAGTGTGTGACCTAAATATAGCCGTGTCACGAAGCCAAGTGTGTTGAGATTTGAAAACACTAAATGGGACAGTTTGGCTATTTTTTCGCTCATATTTTGATGAGCGAAGAATATTTATGGAAACATAAACAATAAAGACTGGTTTTGAGTGTGCAATTTGTTACTTTTATTGATCAATTCGGGGTTTTATTGGAATACAATTCGCAATCGCTAGACGCTTGCAAAATGTGTCTTCATTGGACGCGAGGCGCCGGAGGGGAATCGCAATTCCTCTATGTCCGACGGCCTTGGCAGGTCATATAATATATATGACCAGGCAAGCTAGCCAATCAAAAGCCGAGAAACTTATCTGCGGTATGACAATTTTCCATATTGACGTCGTTTGAGTTCATATTGTATTGGTCAGTGCCGGAACTACGCTTCACATCGCAAAATAGTTCCTTCTTAATCACCACTGATTTGTTTATTTTATTCATATTTTGTATATTTATCGAAGCTCATATAAACAGCGAAAGATGTACATATATAATAAAAAGGGTATTTGATTTGTATATGATTATATGCCACTCTTTCCGCCGCGCAACGATATTGTACTCCTAAAGTCGCGCAATATCGCACGCTGCGGAACTCGTGCATATATCCACATACAAATGAAATAACCTATACATTTATATTGTTGGCATGGTGCCAGGGATAAATAGTTATGTCGTCTGCGCAATCGTCCTCACATTGAATCTGTTACAGGGATTACGGATAGTGAATCTACAGCAATTTGATGCAAAAATACACACGTCATTGGGTAAGTCATGTCCGGTTTAACACTTACTACGCTGAATTTAATTTTGTCGTCTGCCGGAAATGTTTTTTGTTCAATATTTCTCAACAAAAACCTGTTTCGACAGCGCATGAGAATCGTCTCCATTGGAGACGATTCTCATGTGCTGTCAAAACCGTTTTTTTTAAGAATTAAAGTAACAATGCAAAACAGCAGACGACAAGTTCCGTCTCCAGCATAGTGGGAGTTAACCATTAGATCATTTTTCCTCAATAAAACATGGTTTGATAGCACTTTAGATTCATTTTTATTGGAAATGGCAGCCAAAAAAAGAAAAGAAAAAAAGATATATATATATATATATATATATATATATATATACTATATATATATAGAGTATTTGAGATATGCAAATCTCATTTATATGAGAATATTCTCATTTATATATATAAATACTCTCATGAAATGGACAATAAAAAGTAATCAGCAGACGACACAATTTAATTCAGCATTGAAAAGGTTTAATATGTGGCTGGTATGGAAGCGTCTTGGTGCCAATGCTAAAATATATTTATCTCCTAATTATGAGATACTCCTAATTAGGACTTAGTATCTCCTAATTAGGAGATAAAACATTTTTTAGCATTGGCACAGATAGTATGTCCTAATTAGGAGATAGTAAGTCCTAATTATGATAAAGTCCTAATGAGGAGATAAAAACTAGTTTAGCATTGGCACCAGGAAGCTTCCATAGGCTGGGGCTACAGCTATGGGGTTTATTACAATCACGGCCAGTTTAGCTCCAGGTTTGTTAGCGCACCACCGCAGTCTGATCGTGTTGGTTTCTGTTTGTCAGAAGCATGGCACATGCTTTATTGACTGAATGTCGAGCAGTACATTTGAGACCAATGTAGACCTCGACCAGCCTGCGCATGCGCGCAGTCTGGTCAGGGTCTACATTGGTCTCAAATGTCGTAAACCCAATTTCATCAATCAAAGCCACACACATATATGTACAGTCTACATTCGTTATCTTAAACAAGACTCTTAAGTCAAACCACTGATATATTATCCACTGATATATTAAGGTTCTTGAAGAACGGTTCATATTTCGGTGTTTTATGGGTTATTTCGGTATATCTGGTGGTTTGGGTGCCTTGTTACCAACATACAATTTACGTCACCACCCGCGAGTTAGTACACGTATAAGTAGTGTAATATATGGTTATTTTGACAGTATAAAGGGTGTCCGAAAGTTTGGAACGGTGAATGTGTAGATAATTGACGATTTCTGTCGTGTGTAATGACTGAGCATTAGTAGTTTCTCAAAACTATGTAAATTACACAAAACCAACGAAATCCACCAAAATCTAGCCAAAATCCACCAAAATACCCATATGACACCAACATACTGACCATCTATTCAAACACCTGTGTTATTATCCCAGCGTCAAATTATTGGTCCAAGTACATGTTTTGCTGTATAATAACTCTCGTTAACTCAAATTTTCCTTGTCTTAAAGTATTTTCTTCTGTCCCCTGGACTTCGAGTAAACGAGTGTAGACTGTACTAGTATCCACAGGTGAATATCGCATAGCAGGGACGGTCAAAGAAATACATATTTTCTAATTATGTTTCGAAACCAGCAGAAAACACAGAGATACACAATGAAAATGACAATGAATAATGCACACACACTTATAGCATATTGTACGAATGGCTAGTTGTGACATCAAATTGCTTGCTCTTCATATTGTAGACGCCCATGATTCTGATTTGCATCAGTCCTGTTCTTTCTTTATTATAGGAATGAATGGCCTTTTTTTGTGGAATTTATCGGTGTATATACTTGGAAAAGTCGCGGGAATACTGGACGAAGCGATAAAAAATTACAATTTTCGAAAAAAAAGAAAAAAAAAGAAAAAAAATAGAAAATATTTTTTTTTGATTTTTTTTCGAAAATTGTAATTTTTCGGAAGGCCTCGTCCAGTATTCCCGCGACTTTTAGAAGTTTATATCCCCGATAAATTCCACAAAAAGGCCATTCATTCCTTATAATTCCAGCATTTGAAATAAATTCATCAAGAAAATGTGTTTATTTTCCGTTTTCTTAAGAATTATTTTAACTGCACCTGACGGTTACGGAAAGTAATTCGGCATGGAGTTTACTGGGATATAAATTTTGGACGGAGACTTGCAACGGACCAATCAAATGTTAGGGAATTGTGTAAATATTTTTGTGCTGGAATTATATATGTGTTATTATATTTCTTGTACCGAAAGTTGTAATTCAGATTTTCGTGCATTTATTTTAACATCATTTCTTAAACCTAAATACAATGCTTACATGACACGATTTATGCACACTCATTATCATACGTGAATGAGATTAGAGAAATTATTGTTTGTGATCAGCACAGCTTCAATGTATGATACTGTGTTTATCATATTAAATCTTCACTCGTGTAAGATTAATACATAACAAATGCGTTATCCAGGTTTTTCGATGCAATTTGATGCTGGTATGTATCAGTCAGATGAAATGTGCCTGATATATAACACATGCCTTTGAGTAACTGCGGCCGAGGTCCCCACAATTTCTAAGCGTACTTATCTAGCTAAGTATACTTTGAGGGAGTCATCATCTATTTTCCCAGAAATGCATTAAATTATTTTATCTTGAGCCAACGACTGCATATATTTGATGATTAAAAGTATGCAGAATTATTATAGTGAATTTATTACATTATCACAGCCAAAATGGCTGTGATAATGTAATAAATTCAGTATAATAAAAGTTAATAAATTTAAGCCAAATGTAATAAATTCAGTATAATAGTTGGGTCAGAAAATATTTTATTTCATAAAATAAAAATTAATATTATTTTAAAGTCACTCTTTTTATTACATTATCGACCACATGATCTTTATCTAAATAGTGTGAAACTGTATTGGCAGTCCTATGTGACGTCCATATTGTAGCCAGCACATTACATTGACGTCGCATAGGACACCACTGTCTGTTTCACGAAAGCTGCCCAAATTTTACGGCTATATAGACAATTCAAAAACAAGATTTCTTTTGATAATATTAAATTAAAGGAAAAATTAAGGATGAGCCTTCTTTTTATTTCGTGAAATTTGGTCAAATATTGATTTTATTGCGAAAAAACAATTTCCCCATGTTAAATCCCCATATACATCTTCACGGAGTGAAGATGTCTATGGGGATTTAACATTGGGAACTTTTTTGGAATTTTAGAAATACTGGACCGATTCTTATAATTTAACTTTTGTTTTCTTAGTTAGATCATATCCAAGCTACCTAGTCAGGTTTCGGAGTCAATTTACAATTTTTTTCGTTTTTTGACTCCTCCCACACTTCCTTACCACTTTTTCCCCCATGTTAAATTCCCATAGACAAATCAATTTTTCGTAATAAAATCAATATTTAACCAAATTTCACGAAATAAAAAGAAGGCTCATTCTTAAATTTTCCTTTAATTTAATATTATCAAAAGAAATATTGTTTTTGAATTGTCTATATAGCCGTAAAATTTGGGCAGCTTTCGTGAAACAGACTATAAATTAATGTCACATAGGACACTACAGTTTAACAATACATTTTATTTTGATAAAGACCATGTGGTAGAAAATTTAATAAAAAGAGTGACTTTAAAATAATGTGTATTATTTGATTGTGCTTCCCTTCGGAGGTTATTGGAAATTACTAAAAATTAATAAATTTATCTTTAAATTGAAAATTTCTCCCTCAAACTGTACTTAGCAAGATAAGTATACTTTAACATTTTGGTGAAATCGGCTACAGGTATATTTAATTTGTGTTTCATGTAAAATATGGATATACACTGTAGTTTTAAATTAAACAAAACGTGACGTTGGATTTTTGTTTCAAATTAGAAAAAATCTAAAATATTTACCTGCAATCTACTTCAATTAAAAATTAAACAATAAAGATGAGCCGTTTCAAGTACATGTACAATTATGTTTTATTCGAAAAATAAAACAACAGCAAACACATAATGATATGCTATTTTGCGCCAATCATGTTAGTATTCGATCTACAGGTAAATTTTGCTTTTATGAATAAGAAACAAATGTCTTTTGCAAAGCACATAACATTAGTTTCTGATTATTATACCACCGCAACGATAGTTGTCGGTGGCATATATTGTCTACCCTGTCCGTCTGTCCTTAAGTAGACAATTTTCCTTGTCCGGCGAACTACTTCTACAGTTTTGGCAGATTCTCCTCATACTCGGTATATATCCCAACCATCAAGTGCAGGAGGGCTTGCTTAACCCTTCCTACGCTGTTGACGGAAATTGCCGTCTGCTGTTTTTCATTTTTGCCTTAATTCTTAACACAAAAACTGGTTTTGACAGCACATGAGAATCGTCTCCACTGGAGACGATTCCCATGTGCTGTCAAAACCTGGTTTTTGTCGAGAAATATTAAAAATAAAATATTTCCAGCAGACGACAACATTTAATTCAGCGTATTATGGGTTAACGTTGGATTTTTCGGTGTCCCACCGATCCACCCGCAGCTATGCCTCTTTTTCGACTCTTGAAAAATATTCCGGCGAACTACTTCTACAGTTTTGGCCGATTCTCTTCATACCCGGTCGGTATATATCTCAACCATCAAGTGCAGGAGTGCGTAACGTAAAACCTTTCGCTGTACTACCGATCCATCCGCAGATATGCTCATTTTTCGACTCTGAAAATAATGTGTTCTCCAATGATTGCTGTTGTATTCATGAATGCTCAACATCGGTGGCATTTTGTTTTCCAAACAGTAGTATATAGGGAGTCAAAATGATACCACCTACGGTGGCATCATTTCCACCCCCATATACTACTCCCACCACCCCCGAAAAATCAAAAATTGGTTAACGAGGAAATTGTCTCCCACCACCCCGAAAAATCCAAAATTTGTGTCATAAATACATCATGTATTTTTCACGTCCAATTGAACAGATAAAATGATAGTCTTAAAAATGATTTATTTTGTCTCGTTGTCATAAATACATCATGTTTTTTCGACAGTAAATTTATGAATTTCTTCTAATAAGTTTCCGATTTAAATGCGTCCTCACGCAATAGTCTATATTCCAACTCCATATTTTCCTCCTCCGATATAGCTAATTGATTCCGTAGATCAGCAACTAATTCTACCAGCTCTAGTCTACCACGTTCACCTTTATCCACAGGGCAGCGTAGTTGCTTATGTCTACAAAGAGTTTGGGCACTAACGAATTTACACAAGGGCATCTGGGGCATTGAAAGTGTGGGGGGGGGGGGGGAACACAAGGAAACTTTCTACGTCTCGCTAGATGCCTTCGTAGATAGTCTTTACGCGTAAACGTTTTATAACAAGTCTCACACTCCATTATATATGTATATGTATATGTTTATATTCAATTGGACGTGAAAAAAACTTAATGTTTTCACGACCAATTGAACAGATAAATTGCATAGGTTATACAAAAGTATATTACAGACAATATGATAACGCCAGAAACTAGAGCAGAAATAGAAAGTTTGAGAAGAGAAGCCGAATCTCTAGGGATTACTTATAGTAAACGGTTGAGAGTTAGGGGGTTGACAAAGCTGATAAACTCCACAAAGAATGAGGCGTTTATGAAGCGGTTTACCCGCGCCCACAAACGAGGAGCCTTTAATGATATATCCAAAGCAGAGGAAGTTGGTAACAGAATTCAAAAAGAAAGTATTGCGGGGTTAAGGGCTAGTGTAATTAATTCTAAAGAATTACCTTCAAGCACCAATAATTTGTCTCAAATTAGACCGCACAGGTGACCAAATACCAAATAATAAGAAAAAATCTATAGTTCGCGCGATAGTGGAAAAAGGTGAAGAAATATTGCGTGCTCACGATGAAACATTGGAAAAGGTAGAAAATGGAAGACGGGTAGTTACATTATCCTTTCGTAAAAACATTAACATCAACGAGTCTGAACGCATGTCCAATAAACTCGCTCCGTATCTAACAACACATTTTTATTTGAGATATTCATATTCTTACAAGCTAGAACATTAGGTGTACGCTCCCATAGAAAGTCGGGTACTTGTAAACCCCACTACTTCAAAGAAAACGTGGGGTCGGGAAACCCGAGTTGCACAGCTGGATACTGGAATAAACCTGTCTGCATCCCTGATACCAACCAGATTTAATGTTCCTACAGCGAGATTTAATGTTCCTAACAGCGGGTCAAATGGCATTAGGCTTGTATGATAAGATTCTGAAATTCCCAGTTAAATTCTAAATATGTTATAACGCAAATAAAATCTATAAATAATGCTATAATCAATTTTATCATTATCAGAGATGCAAAAATGCCTTTTCTCCCGTCAAAATCAAAATCGGTTGACCAACGACAAATATATTGTGAAAAAAAATAAGATTTTACCAAAATATGTGTTCCGAAGACCTCTCCAAATCCCGCCAAAATGGTTCCAATACGGCGTAGGAATATGCAGGGCCAAAATACTATCTATGATACCATTATCATATAAAATCGTATTCAATATTTATATACACCGAGGTGAATCGATATAGTATGCATTCCACTAAACAAACGAAAACTAACAAGAAGCCAAATCGCCAAACATAACCCTTATGTGCGAAAATGAAACTGGACGTGTGAGAATATTTTGTGTCCGCGCATGGATAATGGTCAGGCGGCTTGACCACTGCATAGGACGAATAAATATGTGTGGTTTCTGAACTAAAATGGGAAGTATATAATAAATACTAATATTTTTTTGTTATTATTCGATAGCAGAGATATGTACTAGATATTTGCTGTATTTTTATATTTTATTCAAAATGTAGCAGGAAATATGAAGAGCACATAATTATGGCACCACGATTGCAAAACCTGCAATTATCTATGACATACATGCATACATATGGCATATGTTGGCATGACGGAGAAATGGGGCTTATGATCTATGCTACCAACTCCGCTACCCAAATCAGCCTGCATATCCGCGCAGTCTGATCAGGGTCTGCACGGTTCGCCATTCCGTCTATGTCAATTGATTTCATACATAATAGCATCGCGATATTCAAAGATTAATATTTATAACAGTCTTGTATTTTTTTAGTAAATGATGACATCTTGCAATATGCTTTGAAAGTGTCATAAATA
>CM055271.1:89408427-89572603 GCA_029237695.1 Conchocele bisecta | reverse complement strand
TCTCTCCTTGCTTACTGCATATGCCTCGATGGGCGTATTTAATTGTGACCAGTGCCCTTCTTAATTTGGTCATAGACATTTAATTTAAACTGAATTGGGTGTCGTCACATCTACCTATATAATGACGTGTTTCTCACGTCTTGACGTCACGTTTTACCCCCAAACATGCAAACCTTTTCAAATCCAAATTGTTTCTATGAACTAGATACATGCGAGTGCATATCTGGAATGTTTTCAAGCATGGTAGCATTGTAGATCGGTTTAAATGCTCTCCGAGTTTTCAGATAACTTTATTTAGACTAATAAAAGCTACTCTTTATGTGTGGTAGACGCACAGTGTGTGAAAGCACGCGAGATTTTACCGTTATTCTCATCTAACAGACCCGTACGCAGGGATTAATTTAGGGGAGGGGTACGTTATCGACGGCGCGAAGGGGTAAACATTTTTCTTTTGCACATCCACGGAGACAGACCTCGGCAGATTAACCCTTTCACCCCTAAGTAATTGAAATGGATTTTGATGTGTTAATTTTGAAACCCAAACCAATCATCACAAAATGATTTTCAGACCAGTTCATTTATGAACATAACATTGTGTTTTTATTCTCAAAATTATGAAAATTATTTGCAAAAAGTGCAGATCCTGATGAGACGGCTCGTCACGAGCCGTCTCATCTGGATTTACACTTTTTGCCAATACCACTATACAGACATGTGGTGTTGAAAGGGTTAAGGGGTGTGTACGCACCCGTCGCACCCCGTCTGTGTACAGGCGTGTATATGTCGTACATGTATTTGTAATCAATCAATCAATCAATCAATCACAGGTTTCTCTCCCATTGATACAGACACATGTATTCTCTAGGTGTGTAACAAAGTACCTCGCACTTGTGCATTACCAATCATGTTTTTTTATACAATATACATGATATAATGTTATTCTTTTGGACAAGAAGTCATTCTAAAAAGACAAACCATATGGCGCCAATTTCTCACGTATTATATCGTCCATCACGTCCAATTCTGGTATGTTGTGATCTCTCCATCCACCCGACGTTCCTGGTGGAGATATAGAGACTAGTGGGCTGGGGGCCGTTTCACTAAACTTCGTATGACTGAGATGTTCGTAAGTGCAAATTTAAGATCGTCTGGAAATTTCAATTGATGAATTTACATCTATTGAGCACATGCAGCATATGATCAATAAATGTAAATCCAATAATTGTTGACAAGAAAACATTGCTAATGTGAAATTCACAGACTACCATAATTTCCCACTTACGAACATTTTAGTCGTACTATGTTTGGTGAAACGGCCCCCGGTGCCCTGATATCAAGTCTATCAGGCGATGCTAGGAAACACGCAGGAATTTCGAAGTTCACCTGATAAACTTGATACATGTATATACCAATCATGATTTATACAGAATCCACCCGATGTCCATGGATTTACAATTATTGAGCATAGGCTGCATAAAATTGATATGTGGAATTCCAAGCTAGTGTATTTTGAAATCAAACAAGGCATGTGGAACGCGTAGGCATTACCCCTCCCCCCACCGCCCCCCCCCCCGGTTTCTGATCCGAGGCTGATTAATGATACATTAATATATAGACTACCAGACTACTGTCCGTTCCACGTTTTGCTGCCGACGAACTTTTGGCTGTTAAACACTTTAATTCTAAAAAATATTTAAAAGTAAGTACTTTTTTATCAATAAGAAAAAAGTCACCCTCCCCCAAAACCAATATTTGATGAAATTCCATCAAATATTGATTTTATTGCGAAAAAACGATTTTCCTATAGGAACTTAAAATAGATTTTGTTTTTAATATTGTTTTTATTTGTGGACCGATATTCAAAATCTAACTTGTTTTCTTAATTACATCATTTTCAAGCTATCTCGCCAGGTTTCGGAGTCAATTTCCATTTGTTTTCGTTTTTATTACACTTCAATTTTTTTGGGGGAGGATGACTTTGTTGTTATTCATGAAAAAGTACTTACTTTTAAATATTTTTTACATTTAATGTGTTTAATAGCCAAAAGTTCGTCGGCAGAAAAACATGGAACAGACAGTTGTGTATGTTGATACGTGTAGGAATTCCGAGGAGTACCAACGAATTTATAGAGAATAGTAGGTTAGTGCCGTGAATGGGAAAAAATATCTGGCAAGGCTCAGGAAACGGGATGGGCGAGGCTCTGCCGAGCACACCCCGTTTCCGTGCCGCGCCAGATATTTTTTCCCATTCACGGCACTAACCTACTATTCTATTTATCCCGTCAACACCTACAAATGGCTGTGAAATGCAAACATTGTATTGACTGGATATCAGAAATGTTTCACGGCACCCGTGTTTCACGGCACATACGCACTGTGTTGGCGGGATAAATACGCTTTCTGAGCTGAGGTTGATACACTTGATATGGAGATTCAAGTTCATTAGTTTAGTTTATCAGGCATGGCTAGACAATGTGTAGGAATTCTGAAGTTCACCAAGGAATTCGTACTGTATACGAGCCATTTGTGTAGTAATTGAATAATTTGCAAAAAAAGCGTGGATGCTATACTGAGACAGGTAATTGCTATTCGGATGTGGCCTTTAACACATGTCCGACCGTAAATAAACAAATAAATACATATTAAATATAAATAAATATTGGTTTACCTTTCCTTATAAGATGGCCGTCATCAGGGTTGGTTTTGCGATATTTCGCCATGTACGTCAGGTTGACCATGTTGTTGGTTTTCATGTTGTGGAAACTGCAGTGATCGGCTATCCTCGCAACGTCCTCATCCTGTACGTCCTTGTCAAGGAATGTCGCGATCTGGCGTACCGTTCCGGCCAAATCCTGAAATATATGTACAGTCAAACATTTGATTAAAGGCCAGTCACCAGACGAGAAAAATCTGGCCTTTGTTCATAGGTGTCATTTACGGTAGAACCTCTCTAAACGGACACCCTGGGAGGTTCACAATGTGTCCGGTTTAGAGAGGTTCCACTGTAAAACAGACAGGTGACTGACTACTTCAAAACACGCATGAGTGGTTTGTGATCATGAACAGACATCAGAGATACAGCACAATGAAACCTATCATAATTAAGCATAGCAAACTATTCTCAGTGTCCGGTTTAGAGAGGTTCCACTGTATGTAGTAATTTAGTAATTGAGAAACATGGACTTGGGACCTCGATTTTGTCAGTAGTTGAGGTGACATACCATTGACATGTGACACTGATATGTAATATAACATTAACAGCATTTATGTATCAGGTAATATGCTTTGCATTGGCCGAATACATACTGACTAATACATGTAACAAAGAGTCATGCCCTGCATTGAGATAGACATATCCTGTAGCCTATTTCACCAAAATTGCAAAGTATACTTATCTATCAAAGTATACATTGAGGGAGACATTTTCAATTTAAGGATACATTTATTAATTTTTATTTACTGAATTTATTACATTATCACAGCCATTTTGGCTGTGATAATGTAATACATTTAGTACAATAAGTCTGCATACTTTTAATCATCAAATATGTGCAGTGGTTAGTTCTATATGAAATAATGCAATTTGGGGAAAATAAATGATTACTCCCTCAAAGTATACAATGCTAGATAAGTATACTTTGCAATATTGGTGAAATCGGCTACAGGTTACACCGAATTCAAACTCACGTTTCATTGGTCGAAACATATAACATATAGCATTGGTGCATGCCGTCAGCTTAATGATGCAGCGTACAAAATCTGCATTCGTTTCAACAAAAAGCATACAATATTTGCTCATTCTGTGGTATAAAATGTTACCTGATAAATATACTTCCATGTGAGTGTATATAAAGATATCACCTTTAGCAAACTCGGAATGGAAGTGCACAAAAACCTCGGCAAACCTCGTAATTCCTACTCATTTCTTAGCCTTGTTTGATCAATTTGATATCGAAAGATACTACTAAGTAGCCTAGGTCCAGTCCTCAACACCTCTGTCTGCTCTACGGACTGTTTAATTCTTAACGCTGTTAAGGATTTAACAGTCCGTTAAGCTAATAGGTTTTGAGCAGAACGCCGTAACGCTGTTAAGGATTTAGCAGTCCGTTAAGCTAACAGAGGTATTGAGCTCAACACCTTTAAAGCAGTCTTATCAGAGGCTTTAGCAACCTCAACATAGTTAAAGACTTAACAGTCCGTTAAGCTAACAGAGGTTTTGAGCAGCCAGGACCCGGTTGCTCAAAGCTTCTGTTAGCTTAACAAACTGTTAGCTTAACAAACAGTCCGTTAAGCTAACAGAGGTTTTGAGCAACTGAGCCCAGGCTATTGTATTCGCTGTATCATTGGTAGTGCGTAACCTTGATGATATCTTCATACTTGAGGAACAGAATGTTGTCATCGTTTCTGTGGTTCCAAAACTCCAGCACGTGTTTCCACCAGGGACTGCCGAACGCTGTCAACATATTCATGTGTATATGTGACTGGATAAATGGAGCTTATGGGATTTGTGACCAGTGTAGCTCCAGATCAAATGACACACTCGTGTAGCCTGATAATGATCGATATTGCTGGTTGGAGTGGGTGGCAGGTGGGAGCACGCGATGGGTAATTTAACGATCGGGGTTCATCCTTGCCGGAATCACGACTGGAGACCTGCTTTGGCCCTCACATACGTCTTTCACATTTTGTATGTGACAGTTGAATCTGGTTATACCTCTTATGTGAGTATTACGATATTCGTAATCTTATTTTAGGGGAAGGGGCCAAGTGACTTTGGTGTGGTATGGACCTGGCACCAGGTCAGGTTATTCTAATTTCAGGGCTGAATATATTTGTTCTCGATGTAAATATTCCGTTCTGATTTTGGGATTTCCCCCCCAATGCAGCAGGTTAAAATGGGATCGAACCCGTTTGCCCGGCCTTACATGACCTTAGCTGTTGACAGGCCGTTAAACACTACTAAACAAACAAACGAACAAACAAACAAAATTGCTGGTTGGAAGTGTGACCGGTGCTTATTGATGGAATGGCGAACACTGCAGATCCTGATCAGACTGCGGATGTACATTCTGAGCTGGGACTACATTGCCCACAAAGGCCATAAGGTCCATTTCCACAGTCACGGGCACAATTGAGACACGTCATGTGATTTTGTAGCTTAAATAAATCGATTTGTGAATTTTCATGACAAATATTTACAGAAACTGTGATTATAGCGTTAACTGTATTGTAATTTTCAAATTTGCGGCGTATGTCAGAAAATGATAGGTCGGAAAATCTGTTTAATGGCGCCGCGTTAATGGCGACCTATCATTTTCTGATATACGCTGCAAATTTCAAAATTACAATGCGGTTAACCTATTTCTAATGCACTCCTGGCGTAGGAATACATATTGAAATAATTTGCGACCGTTCATCAACAATGATATACCTGTAATGTATGACCATCAGCCAATCAGATTGCGTGATATTTATAGAGTGCATTATAATTATTTTTAAATGACGTCGAATGTTGAGGAAACGTTCTGATTAAATGCGGAATAGACGTCCTTTATATAAACTACATTTTGTAAAGGCTTGTCTCATATGTTATAGCCACTGTTGCACGCACCCCAACGTGTTTTTAGGCCTAAGGCATATTCAAGGTGTATGATCACGTGGTACTAACAACAACAACAACAAGTACTGAACCTTCCAGAATCCATCCGATTCAAAGTACGTATTATTTTATAGTGTCCTTATTACGTAACGGATCTCTGAACGTTGGCCCAAAGTTCTGTCGTTTTTGCGAAGAATCGATTTCCGTGTCAGTAGAAATCGATTCTTCGCAAAAACGACATAAGTCTGTGCCGAACTCCCTGGACGACCAAATGCAGCTCATGAAGACACGTTTGCTGCGCCATATTTCATCAAAATCCGTTTCATGTTAAGAAAAATATCAAATAATACTTACTGTGGAGTGGGCAAGATTTCAACACTTTAAGCCACTGTTGTTGTTCGTGTTATAACCACGTGATCATGCACCTTGATATTCATGTGACGTATGAATAATATTCCCATCGGGTTAGAATTTCCGGGGCTGTGAAGCAACCGAAATCCGCAACCCGTGCACTCCTTACAGATTTCGGTTGCTTCACAGTCCCGGAAAGTGTTTTTATTTCTAGAAGCCACATGCTGCATTCGGGGTATGTTTGGACAATTAGCTACTGGGTGAAGATGTCTATGGGGATTTAACACGGGGACATTTTTAGAATTTCAGAAATACTGGACCGATTGTTAAAAAATTAACTTGTATTCTTAGTTAGATCATTTCCATATCAGCCAGGTTTCGGAGTCAATATCCACTTTTTTTCCGTTTTTCGACTCCTCCCACAGCTCCTCCACTTCTTGTTTTCGTAATGAAATCAATATTTTACAAAATTTTGCGAAATAAAAAGAAGGCTCATTCTTAAATTTAATATTATCCAAATAAATAGAGGATATTCATATTTTTGCAACGAATATGACATATATGTTCATCGAGTGGTGTGAAATGTCCATATTTCACGAGTGCCGTTTATTATATACCGCTCCATGGAAATTAGCAGTTTTTTAGACTGTATACGGTAATGAATGTGTATTTGCAGCCTATTTGCAGTCCAGCACTGCAGGTGCGCGTTATGAATATAGATAGCGGAAGTAGTCGTATTTTCACCGGAAGATGTTTATTTCATCGATGTAAACATATGACTTTTATTCGTATAATTATGTATTTCATGGGTAGGTATATAATAAATATTGTTTTTGCATTGTTTATATGGCCGTAAAATATGGGCAGGTTTCGTGAAACAGACAGTAATGGTATACTATAAGAAACGTATATAATATAACCATCCAAGGTATTACTACTGAAAAGTTGGATAAATTTTGGTAAATCGTGCTGCTGCTTCTGACGTCGCCCTTGATTCATAAAATACATTTTTGCAATAAATGGACACTCGCAGTGCAATAACATGGTGTAATAAACATCATATTACACTAGCGTAATAAATATGCAAATTAGCCCGATCCAGAAAACATGTTACGTAATCAATACAGCTTCAAATGATGATGTTGTGCTTATGCAATACATACAATTCAAAATTTGTGTTGATTTAATATGATATTTATTAAACTTGTTGACTGATTTCATAAGAAACTCGGCATAGCCTCATTAAATCATTACCCCTTTGAACCCGAAAGCCCGCTATAGCGGTTTATGCAAACAGTGCAGATCCAGATGAGCCGGCTCGTAACGAGCCGTCTCATCAGGATCTGCACTGTTTGCAAGTAATTTTCATATTTTTTAGAACAAAAACACCCCCTTTTCATAAATGGACTAATCTGAAAATCATCTTGTGTTGATTTAATATAGCCGAGTTTCTTATGAAATCAGTAAACTTGTTTAATAAATATAATATTAAATCCTCACTCATATCAGGTCCTGTATTTATGTCTACGTACGTATGCCGTCGACACACATCTTGCAGAAACTATCCAGGGTCACTCCGTTGTCTAATTCACAGAGGAACTTCAGGAAGTAGTAGAACGACACAAACGCGTCTTTTGGGTGTCTGGCCACATATACGATCTATGGAACACAGAGACGACGCACTAAATACTGGGAGACCAACAAATAATTGTCGACCATGACTACCAGAAAAATATGCACGTCCAATGCAAGTGTCGTTTTATTACACTTATTCAAGAAATATGGCGGTAGATCATAGTCCATGAAAGAAACGGCACGTGACACCACATTCAGTGCTACTCAATACTGGGAGACCAACAAACAGATAAACTCTGTAAACTTGGAACATCCCACTGGAAGTAGGGCCCAGAGCTCCAGATAAGCTGCGTATTTTCATAAATACACAATTAAAATTGACAAAAAACACAATTGAAATCAGAAGTAGCGAGTATCAAAAAGCAATAACAAATTTGTGGTACCTTTATCATGCTACAGAAAACAATAAACAGACCACAAATATAGCATATTTTCCTTTTTTCCATGAAAACACATCTTGGTATTTCATTAGAATTGTCTCTTTGGAGACAATTCTAATGAAATGCCAAGCCATGTTTTGAAATGTTTTCATATCGAAGCAAACTATTCAATAATTGCTGTCTGTTGATGTGTAAACAGTAGTGTGATTTTATTTCACCCAATTAAAATATTGAAATACCCAATTGCTTCAGATATGATGGAGTGAAAATACTCAATTACAATTACTAATTCCTTATCTGGAGCCCTGAGGGCCCATCAATTGTCCATCAATTGTCCATCAATTATCCATCAATTGTCCATCAATTATCCATCAATTATCCATCAATTGTCCATCAATTATCCATCAATTGTCCATCAATTATCCATCAATTGTCCATAAATTATCCATCAATTGTCCATCAATTATCCATCAATTGTCGATCAATTATCCATCAATTATCCATCAATTGTCCATCAATTATCCATCAATTATCCATCAATTGTCCATCAATTATCCATCAATTATCCATCAATTATCCATCAATTGTCCATCAATTATCCATCAATTGTCCATCAATTATCCATCAATTATCCATCAATTATCCATCAATTATCCATCAATTATCCATCAATCGCCGCCATATACTAGTACAGATACACGTTTCAAGAAAATACGTTTTGTAACCAATTCTTCTAATCAAAATTCAGGAGCATTACAAATTACTGAAAATCGCACGGCCATGTAGTTTGAAATGCATGTAAAAGAAGCTAAATTTAAATACCACACACCGATCTGTATTTTTACCCGCTTCACGTGGATAAAAAATAAGCCCCTTCTAAGATTGTAATGACCGGCGTAGTCCCATATTTAGAGTCTAGTCCGATCTGTGCATACATAGTCATTCGTTGCAATTCAGTCACTAAACTTGCTTAATCAATTTCAAGTTTTGTCTTTTGACTATACATGTATATTTATTTGCAAATGTTGATTACGAGTTACATAGTCGTACATATCCTATGACCTCTTTACCCAGCATGTGTCCATGCATGTTAACCTTTGGTTTGTTGAACAATTCTGCAAAAACCAGGGTTCCTGGTTTTTGCAGAATTGTTCAACAAATCGTATTATTGCGGAAAGCTAACCTTTGGTTTGACTGTATGTATTGATGATGGCAGTATGTGGTACTGCAGATGGGTTTTGATGAATCTGGGAGACGGCAGGTTCTCGATATAGCGCACCCCCCGGTAGTAGGGTAGTATTGGCAAGTAAATGTCTACAAACAGAAATGTGTGTGTAACATCACTCAGCTATCATTCAGGAGGTTGTCGCATGTATAGTTCCACAAAACGTATTGGAGATAGCAGGGTAGGTACTATATATGTACCAACATGCGCAGTGTGCTAGAAAAGACTGGTGTATTACTGAGCTATAGTAAACATCACTTTGTCTCAGACGGTGCCTCGGCTATTCAATGTTGTTTCTCAAACCCAGTTGTACATACATGTGCTAATTACAAGTACTATTTCGTTAAACATTTTCCGAGAGAAAACAATACAATTTTAATAAGTAAGTCAGTGGTCAACTTGTACGTCACCGAATTTATTTACCAATCTGTACAATGACATTGTTTTTTATGTTACGCACGTACAGACTATACGGTTCTCCAGATAAGGAATTAGTAATTGAGTATTGTAACTCCATCATTTCTAAAGCAATTGGGGATTTAAAAATTGAAATTTGGTAAAATAAAATCACACTACTGTTTACACATCAACATACAGCAATTATTGAATAGTTTGCTTCGAAAATTTCATGGAAAATAAGAACAATATGCTATATTTGTGGTTTGCTTATTGTTCTGCAGCATGATAAAGGTACCACCATTTTCTTTATTGCTTTTTGATACTCGCTACTTCTGATTTCAATTTTTTTTTTTGGCAATTTTAATTAGGTATTTAAGCAAATACGCAGCTTATCTGGAGCATGGTACGATACTTTAAGAATCTAATTGATGTCCAGTGTACTTAAATGCCATGGACATTATTATAATGTAATTAAATATCATACTAAACAAACGGAGAAAACGTATAATTATGTCTCCCTATATTAAAACCCAGGATGTGGGGGAGGAGCGTGGGTTTAAATTGCGTTGCCGGCTCACCGAGAAAAGGAAAGCGATCGTCCATCTGTTTCTCCGAGGCGGTTTTAAAGTCGAGGTTCGTGCACAGCAGGTATACGATTTCTTGAACTAGCGTCGTACCTGAATAGATAGTAATACCATGTAACCTCTCTAAACCGGACACCCTGGGAGGTCTCCAGGGTGTCCGGCTTATAGAGGCTTCACTCTAAATCTGGCATTCGATAATTCTGAGCCATAGTTGTGTGCTATGCGATCACTAACTGTCTTATCACCTGAAATAAATGACCAAGAAACTCATCAAAAATAAGATCACACGTGTTTTATTGGTGTCCGATTTAAAGAGGTTCCACTGTATATACTAATACATGTACATATACGTGCATATATAACAATTGCCAGAATTAAATATGTTGTACAAAATGTCAAATACTTAATTTTTAATTTTCGGGATTTGGAACGCATCCCAAAATGCATTATAGTTCAATACCTCTCCAGCCATTAACCCGAATGTTATGTCTGTTACAGACTTAAAATGCCGGTTATCCAGCCATATGGTCTGCTAGAGATGCATAAATTAAATTAAAGACATTTCGCGCTAAAGTTTCAAAATCATGTTCAAGACCCTGTGTTTCAGATATACGCAACAAGTGATGAAACAGCTTAACACAAATGATTTGATTGTATACTGTGTATAATAAATTGTAGTTTGTTTCTGATTGTACCTACAAGCCAACATATGTTTATACCTGTAGTACTCATTTGGAGCTAGGCTGACAATTTTGATCTACCCAGAGTAGAACTTGAAATATGAAATATGTCTATACTATAAACTTGGAAAAGTCGCGGGAATACTGGACGAAGGCCGGAAGGCCTCGTCCAGTATTCCCGCGACTTTTCCAAGTTTAGAATCAGCACTCGGATCAATGCATTTCCGCTATTATTGTACCGGGATGCCACATATTGAAACATGTTTATATTCCAAACATGAAGCTAAATATATGCACATTAAATTAATGATCATCGATTGCACACAACCTATAGTCTGTTTCACGAAAGCTGCCCAAATTTTACGGCCATATAAACAATTCAAAAACCATATTTTTTTCGATAATATTAAATTAAAGGAAAATTTAAGAATGAGCCTTCTTTTTTATTTCGTGAAATTTGGTCAAATATTGATTTTATTGCGAAAACAAAGTTTCCCCATGTTAAATCCCCATAGACATCTTCACGGAGGAAATGTTTTAGAATTTCAGAAATACTGGACCGATTTTTAAAATTTAACTTGTTTTCTTAGTTAGAACATTTCCAAGCTATCTAGCTAGGTTTCGGAGTCAATTTCCAATTTTTTTCGTTTTTTCAATCCTCCCACAACTCCTCTACCTTTTTCCCCCATGTTAAATTCCCATAGACAAATCAATTTTTCGTAATAAAATCAATATTTGACCGAATTTCACGAAATAAAAAAAGGCTCATTCTTAAATTTTCCTTTAATTTAATATTATCGAAAATAATATTGTTTTTGAATTGTCTATATGGCCGTAAAATTTGGGCAGCTTTCGTGAAACAGACAGTATATCGTTAGAGACACTACTTACATGTATTTATTTCCGTAGCTTCTTTCAGTCCAAGTGAACACTTTGCTTCAGAGATATGATAAAATGATTTATTTTTATTAAATACGTTTCATCACCGTTTTAGAATAACCGAGGTCCAATCGGTGACGCTGTTTTGTCGTCCTATTGTTGCGTGTTGATGAACACTCGTGTGCTTTATGTACCTATCATTCAATGTCTTCATCGATGGAAATTTAAAAATTAAATGCGGGAATCATAAGTATGCTTAAATGCGTCTATATCTGAGTGCGGGCTGACGTTGATATGTGCATTACAGGTGCGTCGGAACAGGCCCGGCAGGTCAGGCGACTGCCGGACCAATAACTTTTATTTGTTATTGAAATATTTAGAATTCATATTAATATTATAAAAAAACGTAATGAATATAATAATTATTATCGATAATAAGTTTATGGTGTTACCATAACTCAACGAGACGGTTCAACTGAGTGGTAGCAACATACACTCTGAGTGGGAGTGAGTGGGGTTCCAATAACTTCGCCGGACCAATCTTACGATGCTACCGACGCCCCTGCATTACGGTAATACCTGACTTTGGGAAAGAGACGACCCACACATCGTCTGGCCGGACCGCCATAGCTTCTATCAGCTCGATTTCCGTTTCCGCCAGTATCACGGAGTCTTTGTGCGGCTGCGCGTGCATCCGGACCACCGGAAGTTCCGCCATTGTTGCACTGAAAATGATTGAAGCCAGTGACAGTGTGAACGCAGATGTTTCCATTATATTTTCGCTATGAAAATACCACTTATTTGAATCATACTATATGCTAGATGCATGTCTGTTGTTTCACTGACTGGTTGGCGAGCAGGGTATGCCCATACCAGACTACGCAGGCTGTTATGGATCTGCCCTGACCGCAATGATCATCATGTTCTATGGAACGCCAAATCTACATAAACTCAAATATATATTGCTAGCAACATATATTTGGAGCTAGCAATAAATATTTGGAGAGCTCTCGAAATCATTTGGAGAGCTCTCGAAATCAATTAATGATATCTCGAAATCATTTGGAGAGCTCTCGAAATCATTTGGAGCGAGCATTATATAACATTTGATTTGGAGAGCTCTCTAAATCATTTGGAGAGCTCTCGAAATCAATTAATGATATCTCGAAATCATTTAGAGAGCTCTCGAAATCATTTGTAGCGAGCATTATATAGCTTTGATTTGGAGAGCTCTCGAAATCAAGTTATATAATGCTCGCTACAAATGATTTCGAGAGCTCTCTAAATGATTTCGAGATATCATTAATTGATTTCGAGAGCTCTCCAAATGATTTCGAGAGCTCTCCAAATGATTTAGAGATAGCTCCAAATGATTTAGAGAGCTCTCCAAATCAAATGTTATATTGCTCGCTCCAAATGATTTCGAGAGCTCTCCAAATGATTTCGAGATATCATTAATTGATTTCGAGATATCATTAATTGATTTCGAGAGCTCTCCAAATATTTATTGCTAGCTCCAAATATTTGTTGCTAGCAATATATATTTGAGTTTATGTAGATTTGGCGTTCCATAATGTTCAGTCACAGCCAAATATTTTGTGCGGCTTCGAGATATTCCGTGTACGTTAGATACGGTCCGTTTGCCGAATGTCGGACAGGACATTCTTTATATCACGGGGACTGCGCCAGTTAAAAATGGTTCACGTAGAAATACGGGGCCGGATTCCTGACGAATTGCCGTTCAGCTACATGCAGAAGATATCGCAGAAATACAACGTGTATGATCACGTGGTTACAACAACAACAACAACGTCGCCCAATTTGATATTTTACTTAATGTGTAACGGATTTTAATGAAATATGGTGCAGTAAACGCATCTTCATGAGATGCATTTGGTGGTCCAGGGAGTTTGGCACAGACTTCTGTCGTTTTTGCAAAGAATCGATTTCCGTGTCGGAGACACGGAAATCGATTCTTCGCAAAAACGACAGAAGTTTGGGCGAAAATACATAGACCACCAAATGCAGCTTAACAAGACGCGTTTGATGCGCCATATTTATTCAAAATCCGTTAGGTAATAAGGACGATATAATCGGATGGATTCTGGAAGTTTCAGTACTTGTTGTTGTTGTTGATAGTACCACTTGATCATACGCCGTGAAATAGACGAAACATGAGTTTATGCGATAGCTCTTAGCAGAGCTGAGTGGCATCTTGTCAGGAGACTGGTGCATTTGTCGACGTGAAACAATTTACGTCGGCGCGGAGTGCAGGACCAGTATATAGTGTACGCCCTATATTAATAGCATGTTTTAAATTTAGCAGCATTAAAAAAAAAATACATGTACTGATACGAATATTACTTACGGTTGGCGTTAATTAATGTGATTGACACTATTGAGCATAGCAGGGAAACTCAGCAGCAGGTAGACGATGTATACACCCAACTTTGTAACGTCATTACTGAGGAAATGAACAATAAAATCCCAACAGTAAATGTCAGTAAGTCGACAAAGAAACGATTTAAGTGTCACAAGTCGTATTGGAATGACGAGCTATCCGAGTTGTGGAACGATATGCAGTGCAAAGAACGTACATTTCTTAAGTGTAATGGTTCACATTCAGCTAAAACGCGATTACGGTCAGATTTTCTTGCGGCTCAGAGATATTTCGACAAAAAACTACGGCAGCACGAACGAGTCTATAAACGATCACTCTGCGACGATATTGAAATGGATAGCACAGAAAACCCGCGAGAATTCTGGGACAAAATAAAAACATTTAGGGCCGCGAAAAAGTTCACAAATTCCTATGGAAGTGTACAATGATCCGGTACAGTCGAATGTGACGAGAACTTCATTCTCACAAAATGGAGAACTGACTTTGAGAATCTATATAACGGGGGCACAGATAGCGATTTCGACAGTGACTTTCAATCGGATGTGTTATCACATAAACTCTTACTCGAAGATAGGATGCTCGACCCATTGTATGAAGATAACCAATCACTGAATAGTGACATTACAGTTAACGAGATACACCGAATTTTAATGCGCGCAAAGTCCGGGAAATCCGCTGGCATTGACAATATTCCATATGACGTCCTGAAGTTTGCATCTATAACACCTGTTCTACAATCCCTATTCCAGCTCATCTTTGACACCAGTATTATTCCATCGATCTGGAGAAAATCTCTTATCTGCCCTATACTGAAAGATCCCACATCAGATAAACGGTTACCTATGAATTATAGAGGCATCAGTTTACAAGCATGTATTTCCAAATTGTACAGCTCGTTTATAAATAACAGATTAACTTCCTACCTGGAAGAAAATAATAAACTATCCGATGAACAAAATGGCTTTAGGGCCAAGCGCTCGTGTGAAGATCACGTCTTTACGTTAAATAGTATCTTGAGAAACAACACCAATGTATTCGCTACCTTTATAGATCTACGAAAAGCGTTCGACTTTGTGGACAGAGACATGTTACTATATAAGTTACTTCATAATGGTATAGATTGGCAAGCTGTATAACTCGGTTAAAAGTATCTACGCGGACATCCGCCAAGTGTTTCGAGTTAACAACAAATTAACTGAGTGGTTTATATGTAAATCCGGTGTCAAACAGGGAGATAACTGCTCCCCGACATTATTTTCCGTATTTGTTGACGACTTAGCACAAGAAATTCGCCAATTGGGGCTCGGAATAAACGCTGGTGATACGGACGTCTCGATCCTATTATACGAAACCGATGACATTGTTGTTCTCGCCAAAAATGAATTAGACATGCAACGTATTCTGGACACCATACATCAGTGGTGCAAACAGTGGAGGGTGTTGATCAACACGGACAAATCAAAGGTGGTTCATTTCCGTTCTGGTAGGCGGCCTCGCAGTGAATACCAATTTAAAATAGGCAATAATTACCTGGACACAGTGACACAATATAAATACCTCGGAGTAATATTTCATGAGAAAAGCAACTTTAGCGCTAATGTGGACAATCTTGCTAAAGGCGGCGGCAGAGCATCTGGGGGCGGTGATATCGAAAATACACACTCTCAAGGAATGCGGATTTAAAACTTACGACAAGCTGTTCTCAACATGTGTGAACACAGTTCTCGATTATAACTCGTCAGTATGGGGATTCAGAGACTACGCTGCTATAGACGCTATCCAGAACCGGGCTATACGATACTTTCTCGGTGTACACCGTTTCGCACCGAAATTGGCCATTAATGGAGATATGGGTTGGCTGCCATCACGAGAAAGACGCTGATGCAACATGGTCAGATACTGGAACAGACTAATCGACATGGACGATGATCGTATCTGTAAAAGAGTGTTTCTATGGGATTATGATAAGTGTAGAAACAACTGGTCATCTGAAATGAAAACAATTCTATCTGCAGTAGGAATGGACTTGCAGTTTGACAACAAATCCAAATGTGACCTAAAACAAGTTCGCATAAAACTGTTTGAATTACATTCAAATGCGTGGCCAGCACAAATTAAGAATGTTCCAAAACTCAGAACATACGTCACCTTTAAGCGCGAGTATAGCACGGAGCCTTACGTAAAGTTAAATCTGAACCGCAATGAACGCTCAGTGCTATCTCAGTTTAGATGTGGCATATTGCCGTTGAGAATTGAAACTGGTCGATACGTTGGTGAGCCACCCGAAGCAAGACTGTGCAAAATATGTAATAGTGGGCAAATCGAAAATGAGGTACATTTTCTAACACAGTGTAATTGTTACTCCACGTATCGGAACGATCTTCTACTCCATAGTGAATGACAGCGCTCACTTCCACTCTTGCAGCAATGACGAACAATTAGTTGTATTATTAACGCAATATCCACGCAGAACTGCGAAATACCTTCTCAAATCATTATACAAACGAAAATCCGTTTTATACATGTGAGCGAAGCATGATCAACTGACACAATTGTCCATGCGGGGCATTTAAGGAACACAATAAATGGGATCATGGTCTTTACAATCACGATAAAACCGTTATATGCGCTTGGATCCGGCCACTCAATCAGCTATGTATTCTATCCATATGACGTGGATAGAAACATCGGTGATTGCCTGGTGAACCACGTAAAAACAGACCAGAATGAGCTGATGCGCAGTCTGATCTGTAGTTACAGTGGTGAGAAATACCGCATGGTCGGTTGTGTCAGCGGAACACAACATGTAATATACTAAGTTCTTGCTCTATTTATAGATGTATATAAATTATGTTTAGTGTTTAAAGTGACATATAGGCCCATCGGGCCGGGTGTACTTTACGTCAGAATTACTATTGTTAACTGTTTATTGGTTACACATGTCACTATAATAAATAATTTACTTACTTACTTACTTACTTATATAAATAATAAATAGTAAAAATATTATATATAAATAATAAATAGTAAAATATACACACATACCTGTTAGTTAAAACGCCGTATACGTCACAAACAACCTGTACTAGTTGTGTATTATACATTACACGTACATGTATGAGACACGCCATGTGATTTTGTACCTTCGGACATCTTGGTAATTTCAGGAAAAACTTTTACAAAATTTACAATATTTTCCGTAAATGTTGTCAAAAGTTGACACAAGTTTCAGACTACATGCGAACTTATATTATGCATGTACTCTGACAATTTTTTCAACTTTTGATTTTATTTAAAACAATGTACATTTTGTAAACGTATTTCATGAAATTACTCAGATGTCCGAAGGTACAAAATCACATGGCGTGTCTCATATTATAAGTATATTCCGCGACAAAAGAAGCCGTACATTATCAAAATCACAAGTACGATAGTATATTTCTAAAATATAAACGTTTTGTAACATATAGGAATGAATGGCCTTTTTGTGGAATTTATCGGGGTATAAACTTAGAAAAGTCGCGGGAATACTGGACGAAGGCCGGAAGGAAGGCCGGAAGGAAGGCCGGAAGGAAGGCCGGAAGGCCTCGTCCAGTATTCCCGCGACTTTTCCAAGTTTATAAAATTATCCCCGATAGATTCCACAAAAAGGCCATTCATTCCTTATAATTCCAGCATTTGAAATAAATTAATCAAGAAAATGTGTTTATTTTCCGTTTTCTTAAGAATTATTTTAACTGCGCCTCACAGTTACGGAAAGTAGTTCGGCGTGGGAGTTTACTGGGATATAAACTTTGGACAGAGTCTTGCTACGGGCCAATCAAATGTTAGGGAATTGTGTAAATATTTTTGTGCTGGAATTATTGTCTAATCAGATCTTCGTTTGCAACATCTTATTGAACTGATGTAATACACATTTGCCATGTTGATGCCACTTGATATTGGTGATAATATTCCATAATACAATATAAAGCTACTACTATATATATCCTCTTGACCCCGATAATCCGTTAGGAGCAATCGCTCTTTAAGCCCCAGTCACACTAGAGATACGACCGATTGCCGACTTCCGACAACCACTGGATTGAGGTTTTTATAGTCTTTAATCGGTTGTCAGATGGTGGGCGAAAGTTCTCGGACTGGTCGTCAGTGGTTGTCGGCCCTCGCCGAGCAGTATTATTTTGGTCGGCGAACGTCAGCAACTGATCGCCAACCAATTGGCGAAACATGAACGACAGGATGATAGGCTTGAATAACACACAATACAATTATGCCCAAGGGTGTTTTCATCATCTTCTTCTTCCTGTTGCAACATAAATCCCAGCATCTGTAGCTGTCTTGGTGGAAATTGCAGAACCATGTTGATATGTGGCCTCTTCAACAGAAATACTGAGAGATTTCTCCAGTCAGCTCTATATTTGTAACCCCTGGACCTGTAGCCTATTTCACCAACATTGCAAAGTATACTGAAATTTTCAATTTCAAGATACATTTATTATTTTTTATTATACTGAATTGATTACAAT
The DNA here is from genome assembly GCA_029237695.1 of Conchocele bisecta. NCBI lineage: Eukaryota > Metazoa > Mollusca > Bivalvia > Lucinida > Thyasiridae > Conchocele > Conchocele bisecta. The sequence goes on along the minus strand of CM055271.1, from coordinate 89,553,944 downwards.
ATCACCGTCATCCATGTTGGTTGTGCAGGAGAGTGCATTTCAGGCCATCTAGGTTTAACCAAATTCAGGGGGAGCATGCCCCCGGACCCCGCTAGCGTACTCGCTACACTACGTACGTGGGGCTCGCCCCTGACGCACCCCCCAATAGGAAATCCTGCGTACGAGCCTGAACGGCTATTGGCTTGGCGCATTTTCTGGGCTCATATGCCCGGGTTTGGAAGGTCTGCGAGCCAATTCCTGAAGATAACTAAAAGTAAATAGATATTTCAGTTTGATGGGACGGTACGGTTTCTTTTCTTGTTCAGTATATTATATTATATGTAACCGAGAAGATGTGCGATATATCATGAAAAGTAACAAAGTTTACGATATTTTCCGTAAATTTGAAAGTTCGGACAACATTCGTCAACTTACGACGTCATTTACAGAAAATATGTTTATGAAAAAATCGCACATCTTCTTAGGTACAAAATCACATGGCTAGTCTCAAATGTGACTTCACATACGTTATGTTAAACGCAACCCTTTACACTATATAACACACATGAGCGCCATATCACGGATGTACACATGTATGTATAACGCGCTAAGATAAAACAGGGATTGCCGAGTTTGCGGCCAGCCCGATCCAGCGTACCAGGGCACACGCAGATCGCTGTACAGCGTTACCAACATATCGGAGACGTTTAAACAATAACACAATACATTGATCCATACTAAGTTGAAAAAGTGTGTTTTGATCGTCAACTTAATATGAGGCTTTATGCCATGTCGGGTCACATATATTTCTGGTTGTTAGATGTACGCCTTATAACGAGATGTATAATGGATACAATAGCATATATACATAGTATATACGTTACTGTGTTAGTGACCTGTGCGACCAGTGCATACCCAGATCAGCCTGCGCATCCGCGCAGTCTGATCAGGGTCTGCACTGTTCGCTATTTGGTCAGTAAAAACAACGGCTGCTAGAATAACAGATCGGGACCGAGACTGGCAACACATGCCATAAGCCACATTATTCCAGTGGTAGTTAAATGTTATATGATATTTCTTTGCTACACAATCGCCGGCGTTCAACCTGCCATGTTTCTGATCTATTGGTAATCTCAACTCGCAATCAAGCAGTTTGAATGACTGAGTCTGAGCTGTAGCACAGCTCAGACTCAGTCAATCAATCTGCTTGACTCTAGCTCCTGATCATGTAGCACACGCATGTAGCATGGTAACGAGCTATATTGCTTGTTGGAAGCATGGCGGGTGTTTCGGTGATGGAATGGCGAACAGTCCAGATCCCGTTCAGACTGTGCGGATGCACAGGCTGATCTGGATCTACACTGGACGTAAAACCCATAGGCCCAGTCACAGTGACAGCCACATGTTTGCCGCTAATATTGTTCCTACAAATAGACGATAGCGAAACGCAATAACATGGAATTTACGGAGCCCCGCAGGGGACATGTATTTTTTTTTATTAATTCGTTCCCACGAAATAACAATTCGTTCCCTCAGTTTGACCATTCGTTCACTCGAATTAACAATTCGTTCCCACGAATTAACAATTCGTTTCCGTGGAAACGAATTGTTATTTCGAGGGAACGAATTGTTAACTTGAGGGAACGAATTGTTAATTCGTGGGAACGAATTGTTAAATTGAGGGAACGAGTTTTTATTTCGTGGAAACGAATGTTATTTCGTGGGAACGAATTAATAATAAAAAATAATTATACGTCCCCTGTGTGGCTCCGTAGGATTTCTTATATCTTACATCCCCAACAAATATGCCACACATACCGACTAATCCAGCACTGGTCCCGGAATGAAATGTTCGTGTGCCGTGTTCGCTGTCGTGTTCGTTCGTGTGTGCACTTACACGCTGACCCCACTGTACACGAGCACTGCTCTTCTCTGATAAACGTGTTTCAACTCAAATAGTCAAGGCGATATTGCCATTGAGAGGAAGACGAAATGGTGTGCTACACGAATATTGATATTGTACAATTATTCCGGGAATGCACAAAACTGCTGCTCGATGCAAATGCCTTGGACGAGTTAATCCTTTCACTCATGTGGCATATAATTATGTTTTATCCCGTCAACACAGTGCGTATGTGCCGTGAAACACGGTGGCGTGAAACATTTTTGATATCCTGTCAATACGACCTAATCACTGCGTATGATTATGTCCGGTTGTCATACTAGTCGATTCTCCGATTTTGAGGATGTGTCTGGTGTTATCTTTTTGCATTTTAAAGCTATTTATAACGTTGACGGGATAAATAGCATAGTGGGTTAGTTCCGTGAATGGGAAATAGTATCTGGCACGGCACGGAAATGGGATGCGCTCGGCAGAGCCTCGCCCATCCCGTTTCCTAAGTCTTGCCAGATATGGTTTTCCCATTCACGGCACTTAAACCTATTATTCGCTATGTATATACATGTACCACACTGGAATTATATTTTTGGAGTAGTCCATAACACATTATTCAGAAAAAAAAGATAGTTTGGAAATCTTAAAACAGCTGACAAACACTGCAGATCCGGAACAAACAGTTGATATCACATTTATAGCACATAGAGGCGAAATTATTAAACACTTAAACTTAAGAAATAATATCCGCATATTATCGAGTATTATCCGAAAGCCGTGTACATTCTATAGGCTATACAGCCCGATACTAGAAACACGAATACTAGTATTCGTGTTTCTAGTATCATGCTGTTTAGCGTGGTACAACCTCCGGCATGTGTAAATGTATTTTGTTATTGTCAGTAACATTCCTCATCGTCGTTGTAAGTTTATATTTTTAGCGTACACATTAATACAAAACACAGTGTATACTTAGCAAACAAAGTTATGTCTCACTCCAAGTTCTGTAGATTGTGTTTTATAAGAGTTTTCAGTCGCCGTAGCCACAGGTGGAAGACTCGGACCTATGACACCAACAACAAAATGCCTATTAAAAAAATCCTATTAACCCACCCACTTGGTCTCGTACAGTACCATCTTCTAGATAGAAGATGGTACTGTACGAGACCAAGTGGGTGGGGTAATGGGATTTTTTTAATAGTCATTTTTGGTATCATAGGTCCGAGTCTTCCACATGTGCCCGTAGCCACACCAAGGCATACCCAGGCATATGTATTGACCCTGGAGTATGTAAATAACATAAGTATACGAGGCAACAGAATGGCAAGGTACTGTCTGTTTCACGAAACCTGCCCAAATTGTACGGCTATATAAATAATGCAAGAACAATGTATTGTTGGATAATATTAAATTATAGCAACATTTAATAATGAACCTACTTTTTATTTCGTGAAATTTTGTCCAATATTGATTTTATTGCGAAAAATCAATTTCCACATGTTAAATCCTCAGTGAAGATGTCTATGGGGATTTAACATGGGGAAATTTTCAAAATGTAACGTTTTCTTAGTTAGATTATTTCCAAACTATATATCTAGCTAGATTTCAGAAGCAATTTCCAAATTTTTTCATTTTCGACTCCTCCTCCAGGTTCTCCACCTCTTTTTCCCCCATGTTAAATTCCCATAGAGAACTCATTTTTCGTAATAAAATCAATATTTGAGCAAATTTCATGAAATAAAAAGAAGGCCCATTTTTAAATTTTGATAAAATTTAACATTATCGAAAAGTATATTGTTTTTGCATTGTTAATATGGCCGTAACATTTGGGCAGGTTTCGTGAAACAGACAGTAGATATATAGATTAATGCAATGCTGTTCTCTTCCATGTCGCTCCAAAACATCAACGCCTGCTCATCCAATATACATTGCTTGTTGCCATAGAAACACCTTCACGCTCCATCTCTCCGGCCATCTTTACAGATTGTATTGGAGCGAATTATATCTTCACGTTTCACCCTCATGTCTAATCGACCGTCGAGATCCGTCCCGACAGAAGTCGCCCCAGTGGAAAATTGTAATTGTATTACCAAGTTTGGTGTCAAACCGTAAAGAATATTACAAGACATGACTTGCAGATTCGACGGTGACTATGACAGTTCTGACAGTGACTGAGACTTATACAGTGGAACCTCGCTAAACCGGACACCCTGGGAAATCCCCAGGGTGTCCGGTTTAGCGAGGTTTCACTGTAAATCAGACGTGTGCTTACACCGAGCCATAGCTGTGTGCTATGCGATCACGAACAGGCATTACCATCTGAGATAAATGACCAAGAAACCCATCTTCATTATGATTACATGTGTTTCTTGTTGTCCAGTTTAGAGAGGTTTCACTGTAGTTACTCGTTCGTAGAGCGTACAATAGCCTCCATTCCATATATGTATTTATGTGGTACAGTGGTGTGTCCGGTTTAGGGAGGTTTTACCGTATATTGATAACATCTATTTTTAATTATTCCCGATTTAATTTATTAGCGATGGTTTAACTTAAATGTAGTGTGTTGTGTTTGTTTTGGCGGACCTGCAGTTTTTATGGTAGTGCACGGCTTGTAAAGTGGGAGTTGCAGTTTGAAAAAAGGAATTTGCTACATTTCCATGCCAACTAGACGAAATTTTTCCCGTGTTTATGTATTTCAGTAGCCTATTTCATCAAAATTGCAAAGGGTACTTATCTAGCCAAGTATACTTTAAGGGAGAATCATTTATTTTTCCCGAAATGCATTATTTCATATAGAACTAACGACTGCATATAATTGATGATTACAATTATGCAGAATTATTATACTGAATTTATTACATTATCACAGCCAAAATGGCTGTGATAATGTAATAAATTCAGTATAATAACAATTAATAAAATTATACTTAAATTGAAAATTTCTCCCTCCAGGTATACTTTGCTAGATAAGTATACTTTGCAATGTTGGTGAAATCGGCTACTGGACATCACCTGTCAAAATAAATCATTATTGCTACATCAAGGCGCATGCTCACGTGGTTACAACAACAACAACAATGGCTGAAAGTGTTGAAAGCGCAGCCACTCCAAAGTAAGTATTATTGGATATTTTCTTTAATAGGTAACGGATTTTTATGAAATAAGGCGCAGCAAATGCGCTTTCCTGAGTTACATTTGGTAGTCCCGGGAGTTCGGCACATACTTATGTAGTTTTTGCGAAGAATCGATTTCCATGTGAGTGGACACGGAAATCGATGCTTCGCAAAGATGACAGAAGTTTGGGCCAATGTACCGAGACCACAAAATAAAAGAATACGTACTTTGAATTGGAGGGCTTCTGGAAGTTTCAGTACTTGTTGTTGTTGTTATAACCACGTGATCATACACCTTGTACATGTAATTGGAAAAGCATATTGTCGTGGAACTTGAACACCTTTTAACATTTTTAATACATTTTATGTTTTAACCGTTTCTACCATGCAGACCACACGGACAGTTGTCAGCACTGCATATCCAGATGAGCCGGCTCGTAACGAGCCGTCTCATCAGGATCTCAAGGTGCATGATCACGTGGTTACAACAACAACACCAATGTAATTTGAATCGGAGGGCTTCTGGAAGTTTCATTACTTGTTGTTGTAACCACGTGATCATACACCTTGGATCTGCAGCGTGTGTAATTAATTTTAAAATTTCAAAACAATACCACTTTTATTATTAATGAAATATACAAAAAGCAGTACAGACCATGGTATATAGTTTGGGATACAAGTGTATTAGTATGGTTTTGGTTGTATACTTTTGTTTCATCATAAATTTGATATTTCAGCTTGATCATGCATTCCAATAAATACATGTACAGTCATTTTGTTTGCATTACTTTCATAGATGTCATTTTATCCCGTCAACACAGTGCATATGTGCAGTGAGACACGGTGCCGTGAAACATTTTTGATATCATGTCAAAACGACTTAATCACTGCGTATGATTATGTGCGGTCGTTATATTAGTCGATTCTTCGATTTTGAGGATGCGTCTGGGGTTATTGTTTTGCATTTTAAAGCTATTTGTAATGTTGACGGGATAAATAGAATAGTAGGTTAGTGCCGTGAATGGGAAAACTATCTGGCACGGCACGGAAACGGGATGTGTTCGGCAGAGCCTCGCCCATCCCGTTTCCTAAGCCTTGCCAGATATTTATTTTCCCATTCACGGCACTAACCTACTATTCTCTATATCATGTGCATGCAAGGCAGACACCGTTATACAATTGGTATTCCTGAATAAATATTTATTTTATTCTCTGCTGAAATGTTCACACATTGTAGTACAAATCATGGCATATAAATGACAGACGATAATAAGTTGCTGGAGGTCAATCGATGAGTCCAAATATAGGTAGACCAGTAGCCTATTTCATCAACATTGCAAAGTATACTTTACTAGCAAAGTATACTTTGAGGGAGTAATCATTTATTTTTCCAGAAATGCATTATTTCACATAGAACTAACAAATGCATGTATTTCATGATTAAAAGTATGCAGAATTATTATACTGAATTTATTACATTATCACAGCCATTAAATGGCTGTGATAATGTAATAAATTCAGTATAATAAAAATTAATAATTTTTAGAAAAAAGTGAAAATTTCTCCCTCAAAGTATACTTTGCTACTAAAGTATACTTTGCAATGTTGATGAAATCGGCTACAGGTGTATTATCATATCATAGCCTCGTTTTCGTGTATACTAACTACATGATAAAGTGCACGTGCATGCATGTCAATATAATAGTGTATCTTAGTGCGCAAAATAGACATGTAGTGTGGCTCAGTGGTATCGAAGCGCGAGAATATCCATACGTTAGCGGAACTTTTGTTCATTTTATCTGGTCGAGAGTTCGAACCTCACAAAACGCATTACTTTTGTCGATAACATTCTGTGTTTGTTTATGACTGCTTGCTGGAGAAGGGAATAAGTGAAACGGTGAGGGTTATCACTATTGCTGTTTGACCTCAATATGACATGATCTGCGAGAACATACTCCAAGATTCTTCATGTACACACATATGTGCATTTAGTTATTAGTTTTCTAAGTGAGACTAACGTTCTACATGTAATCTATATCATGCTTAGTTAATGTAATTTGTAAGAGCAACACACATAAAAAATAAATATATAATACAATATAAACAAATACAAATATATGTGTATACATGTATGAAAACCTAGATTCGAACTCACTACCTACGGCATTGATATCTTCACAGTAACCCCTCGACTACATAACACTTGATGACAAATCTAAAAAATCAATATTGAAAAGGAATATTGCCACGGGTATATTTACCTGTCTCACCTATTCTGTGTTTTGTTTATGATCGGTTTGTAGCAAGTTATCGTCTGCGGTCTATACCCGTACATACATACCCGTATTGTATATTGAATCGATATGTGTATTGGGTTGTTTGCTCTATTTATAGACCGTGTGGAAAATCACTATACTTATAACTATGGTCACATGGTCATTTACATACACACCGCCATCCAGTGACTTGGAATTTAGTACATTATATATCGCTTTGGCCAGTTAGTAAGTCGTATTGACGCAATAATCGTCTAAAAATGACTTACATAGTTGTGAAGTCGAGATACAATACATTTGGTCGACTTAGAAAATACATTTAGTTGAAATTAATACACACGGTGTCGATATATGTCGTCCAATTATCTTATACTGACAAGTTCATAAGTCGTATTGACGCAATAACTGTGCAAGAAAGACAACTCATATGATATCATATAACGTGACATGTTGATAGATTAGTCGTCTTTAAAGACGACTAATCTATAAACTTGTCACGTTAAATCGATGGCAGAAATTTGCCACGGCCCACCATAGTACGTTGTATTGGGTCAACGCTTTTGTTATGGTCTGGGTAGTCAGGTATTGAATGCATACATTATAAATAACGGTTCGATTAATACGTAGTCACTACGCACACACTGATTACAATTACGGTATTTCTCAACTTGGCATTGAAACATAAAACAGTGTGTAGAGGAATGCATATAACATTATTACATTCAATTTGACTAGTGGCTGGATATTGTAAAATTAATATTGTCGGATTTAGGTAAACACAATTCATTATGCATGTATGTACTGACCCTTATACTGCTGAATTACAGTTTGTTTATTGTTTATTTTCCATTTTTGTCATTATGTTTTCAAGTTTCGTTAACTGTTATTTGTAAATGTAGAATCTTTTCCCCTCAATTTAACAATTCGTTCCCACGAATTAACAGTTCATTCCCACGAATTAATCATTCGTTCCCTCAATTTAACAATTAATTTCCACGAATTAACAGTTCATTCCCACGAATTAATCATTCGTTCCCTCAATTTAACAATTCATTCCCGCGAATTAACAGTTCATTCCCGCGAATTAACTATTCGTTCCTTTAATTTAACAATTCGTTCGTTAATTCAAGGGAACGAATTGTTAAATTGAGGGAACGAATTGTTATTTCGTGGGAACGAATTGTTAAGTCGAGGGAACGAATTGTTATTTCGAGGGAACGAATTGTTATTTCGTGGGAACGAATTGTTATTTCATGTCCCCTGCTGTGCTGGGCTCCGTAGGTTTGGGTGTGTAATAAATCACCGAGAGCATGGCTGTCCGCATGTACGATCGATAAAGCTAAAGCTCGCCGATTATCTCTCGTACATGCGGACGAACTGTGATCGAAGTATTACAAATGTTCGTTTTATATATTTTAGCCGCGACCAGTAGCGGATAATAATGCCGGAGAAAGATGGAGAGTTTCCCATCGCCCCACCGCCCGTCACGATAGAGAATGCCGCCTTCCTGTACCCACCACCCACCTATGAGGAGGTCAGTTAATAAAAAATTAATCAATTTATCCTAAAATTGAAAATTTCTCCCTCAAAGTATACTTTGCTAGAAAAGCATACTTGGCAATGTTGGTGAAATCGGCTACAGAAGATCAAATATCTGTACCCTTTCCCAACCGACAGCTCGTCTGTTTTCGAAAACCACTCCGGCGTCGTCCTTGTCGTCCGCGTCAGGATTTCGGTTAACCTTTACATTCGATTTTTTTTCTCGACAACACATTGGCATGTGTTCATGATACATGGACACAACTTTCTTCATGCATCACTCACCACAACCATACAGAATCCACCCACCCGTCCAGGTCCTTGACCAACTTTACCCGCTTGAATTACCACAACCAACCAACAATCCACCTGCGCATCTATGTCTTTGACCTACTTTTTCAGCTGGAAATACTGAGCAATTGCATGCTCTTAAATATTGGTTAACGTTTACACTCGAGTCGTTTTCTCAACAGCCCCTTGGTTTGACTTCGCAAAACGTGGACATAACTTCTTTCTAGCATCACTCATCACCACCTATACCATCTGGCTACCCATGTCCTTGACCTAATTTGTCACCTCGAATTACTTAGCAAGGTCATGCTCTTAACATTTATATTCGAGTTATTTCATTAACAATCCCTTGGTCTATGTTCACCAAACTTGGACAACGCTTCCTTCATGTATCATTCACCATAACCCACCCACAATCCATCCGCCCATCAATGCCATTGACCTAATTTGTCCGGTTCACGAAACTTAGATACTTCCGTCATGCATCACTCACCACAACCCAACCACAATCCACCTGCGCATCTATGTCCTTGACCTACATTTTCAGCTGGAAATACTTAGCAATGGCATGCTCTTAAATATTGGTTAACGTTTTCTCAACAGCCCATTGGTTTGACTTCGCAAAACTTGGACATAACTTCTTTCTAGCATCAGTCATCACCACCCACACATGTACCATCAGGTAACTCTTACAATATACTCCCGTACCATCCGTCGCAAGAGTTACCGTTCGCAACTAGGGAGTGGTCCTATTTTTGAGCTCTTCGAATGTGCACTTTCCTGTGTTTTACGGCATTTAAATTTAGACTCCAACTGGTGGTAAACTGTGATATATGTAAAACTCCGTGGCTGAACATGGGGGGGGGGGGGGGGGGGGGGGCGGTTGCAACACGGAAACGTGGACACATGAAACGTGGACACATGCAGCACTCACCACAACCCACTCACACTCCGCCCGTCTATCCATTTCATTGACATATTACATGTTTTCCGACTGAATAACTTCACGAAGCTTGAACACACCTTCCTTCTGCATCACTCACCACAACACACCCACATTCCACTGCCCATCCATGTTATTGACCTACATTTTCCGCTTGAATAACTAAATACTTGACGCTATCGGGGTTAGTTTTCTTTTATTTAAGGAATACAATCATAGGCTGTTGCGTTTACTGGGGTGACACTAAATTTGGTCTGTTTAAAGTGAAGGACTCCACGCACTTTACACATACCATGTGTATTGTCACCCCAGTAAACGCAACGGCCCATGGTTGTATTACTATAGGAATGAATGGCCTTTTTGTGGAATTTATCGGGGTATAAACTTGGAAAAGTCGCAGGAATACTGGACGAAGGCCGGAAGGCTTCGTCCAGTATTCCCGCGACTTTTCCAAGTTTATATCCCCGATAAATTCCACAAAAAGGCCATTCATTCCTTATAATTCCAGCATTTGAAATAAATTCATCAAGAAAATGTGTTTATTTTCCGTTTTCTTAAGAATTATTTTAAATGCGCCTCACGGTTACGGAAAGTAGTTCGGCGTGGGAGTTTACTGGGATATAAATTTTGGACAGAGACTTGCTACGGGCCAATCAAATGTTAGGGAATTGTGGAAATATTTTTGTGCTAGAATTATTTATATTTACACTGCATTTTCAGATACATGTAGCATAAAAAATGTAAATAACTAAATATGTCGTTAAAATTAAGAATAACATTCGTTTACGTCAGTTTGTCGCAATTACTGGAACAGCGATAGCGTGCAGTTATTGACAACCTCGTGGACTTTATGGACGTCAAACGAAACGGGATGGCCGAGGCTCTGTCGAGCACATCCCGTTTCCGTGCCGCGCCAGATATTTTTCCCATTCACGGCACTAACCTACTATTCTATTTATCCCGTCAACACCTACAAATGGCTTTAAAATGCAAAAAAAATAACCTCATTCACCGCACATATTCGTGTTGATCAACACGGACAAATCAAAGGTGGTTCATTTCCGTTCTGGTAGGCGGCCTCGCAGTGAATACCAATTTAAAATAGGCAATAATTACCTGGACACAGTGACACAATATAAATACCTCGGAGTAATATTTCATGAGAAAAGCAACTTTAGCGCTAATGTGGACAATCTTGCTAAAGGCGGCGGCAGAGCACTGGGGGCGGTGATATCGAAAATACACACTCTCAAGGAATGCGGATTTAAAACTTACGACAAGCTGTTTCTCAACATGTGTGAACACAGTTCTCGATTATAACTCGTCAGTATGGGGATTCAGAGACTACGCTGCTATAGACGCTATCCAGAACCGGGCTATACGATACTTTCTCGGTGTACACCGTTTCGCACCGAAATTTGCCATTAATGGAGATATGGGTTGGCTGCCATCACGAGAAAGACGCTGGTGCAACATGGTGAGATACTGGAACAGGCTAATCAACATGGACGATGATCGTATCTGTAAAAGAGTGTTTCTATGGGATTATGATAAAGTGTAAGAAACAACAGGTCATCTGAAATGAAAACAATTCTATCTGCAGTAGGAATGGACTTGCAGTTTGACAACAAATCCAAATGTGACCTAAAACAAGTTCGCATAAAACTGTTTGAATTACATTCAAATGCGTGGCCAGCACAAATTATGAATGTTCCAAAACTCAGGACATACGTCACCTTTAAACGCGAGTATAGCACGGAGCCTTACGTAAAGTTAAATCTGAACCGCAATGAACGCTCAGTGCTATCTCAGTTTAGATGTGGCATATTGCCGTTGAGAATTGAAACTGGTCGATACGTTGGTGAGCCACCCGAAGCAAGACTGCAAAATATGTAATAGTGGGCAAATCGAAAATGAGGTACATTTTCTAACACAGTGTAATTGTTACTCCACGTATCGGAACGATCTCTACTCCATAGTGAATGACAGCGCTCACTTCCACTCTTGCAGCAATGACGAACAATTAGTTGTATTATTAACGCAATATCCACGCAGAACTGCGAAATATCTTCTCAAATCATTATACAAACGAAAATCCGTTTTATACATGTGAGCGAAGCAGTGATCAACTGACACAATTGTCCATGCGGGGCATTTAAGGAACACAATAAATGGGATCATGGTCTTTACAATCACGATAAAACCGTTATATGCGCTTGGATCCGGCCACTCAATCAGCTATGTATTCTATCCATATGACGTGGATAGAAACATCGGTGATTGCCTGGTGAACCGCGTAAAAAACAGACCAGAATGAGCTGATGCGCAGTCTGATCTGTAGTTACAGTGGTGAGAAATACCGCATGGTCGGTTGTGTCAGCGGAACACAACATGTAATATACTAAGTTCTTGCTCTATTTATAGATGTATATAAATTATGTTTAGTGTTTAAAGTGGCATATAGGCCCATCGGGCCGGGTGTACTTTACGTCAGAATTACTATTGTTAACTGTTTATTGGTTACACATGTCACTATAATAAATAATTTACTTACTTACTTACTTACTTACATACGCAGTGAGTGATTAGGTTGTGTTGACAGGATATCAAAAATGTTTCACGGCACCGTGTTTCACGGCACATACGCACTGTGTTGACGGCTTAATTATCACACTATATCTCTTTACACATGCCAGACTGAAATGCAGCATTGCAATTCGGTTAATAATTATGAAAATTGGTAAACATATATGAAAACAATAATCGCAAGGAATTAACAAACTGAACGAGGCCGCAAAGTGAATGAAATTTAATGGAATAAACTATTTTCAACCCATCCCCCCTCCTCCCAAAAAAGGAAATAATAAATAATAATAATAATTGTGCATATTTTTATAAAGCCGTCATTAGTTCAATATGGAAGAATGTATTTCTATACAAATATATAATTACTCTCGCAAAGTGTACTTACGTAGACACGTGTAAGTGGCAATTTTGGTGAAACCAGCTACTGTACAACCATGAGACGCGCCACGTGATTTTGTCCTTTCGGACATCTGCGTAATTTCATGAAATACGTTTACAAAATGTATAATATTGTCCGTAAATTGCGCATATACTCTGAACATTTTGTCAGCTTTTGACTTCATTTATGAAAAAAATATGTAAATTTTGAATATTGGTCACCAGGTGATGGGCGTGTATCAGACGTCGGTGAACCAGCAGGTGCCGTATGTGCCCGCCCTCTCCTACATGGACATCATGCCGCGGTGTCTCCATCCGGGCAACATTAAGGGGCGGGTCCTGCCCAAGTTTGACGGTTTTGGCGCCATCATAGACGCCGCCAATCGCTGGCTGCAGGTATGAAAACACTAAATGTGGTTGTGAAATTATTAGTTTTGCAATCCGTGTAGATCCAGATTAGCCTGTGCATATGCACAATCTAACCAGGATCTGCACTGTTCGTCATTCCATCTCAATGAAACAGCCGTTCATGTTTCTAACAAGCAAGATGGTTGTTTCCATCCAGGCAACATCAAGGGGCCGGTCCTGCCGAAGTTTAACTGTTTTGGCACCATTAAAGCGCCAACCGTTGGTTGCAGGTATGAGAACACTTTTAGAGCCGGTAAAAACATCATAAAACTATGACGGTCAAATGACATTGAATTTAATTGTTTTTGTTGGAAGTAAGTGTGAACCTATGTTTTATTTATTTTAGATCCAGTACAGACAATCTGCGGATTTGAAAGTAGCTTCTCTAAAATAATTTTTGCATAAAACCATTTATTGCATAGAGTGGGCTTTCACAGTTTTTTTTCATCTGAAGTAAGCACACGTAGGTTCGTTAAATGTTTGTAATAAATCACCTCTCATGTAAGACCCTACGATAGAAAGACCACATAGCTCCAGATAAGTTTTGTATACAAAGAGTATTATACCCCGATATTACAAATTCTATGCGTATTTTACCTTTACAAATATATTATTGATTTTCTTCCTTATTACATCGGGAAAAAATAATAAAACAATAAAACAAATTTAGAAATTCACTTATTTGAGATGCAAAAAGCAAACAAGCTAGCTAGTACATTTTCAACTTTATTACAGTATTTTCACTTCTCAATTTGAAATCCATTGCGTATTTTCACATTGCTGTGAATATTTTGTACTCCCACTTTTGATAATGAATGTGTATTCTGCTAACAAAAGTGCGTAAAATACGCCAACACGCGCATTATCTGTGGCTCTGAGACCCCCCCCCCACCCCCATTTAGTGCGTTCTGACCTGCAGGACAACCGGAGCCTGTTGATCTGGAAGTGTGAGACGGTGCAGCGGAAGGTAGGACTAGACGCCATGGGCAACCTCACCTATGACCTCGACAAAATGATCCGGCACGATTCCGCCTTCGGCTTCCAAGTGTTTATTCGGGGACTCAGGTGAATTTTCATATGCGAGACAAGCCATGCTATATTTGTACAGTGGAACCTCTTAAACTGGACACCCTGTCCGCTTTAGAGATGTTCCACTGTAAAACAGGCAAATTAACACTCCAAGAAATGATTGAGTGCTTTGCGAATAGGAACACACATTAACATAATAGATAAATCTAAGTTAACCCAGCATAGTTAAGAACACACATTATGTGTGTGTTCGGTCGAAAGAGATTATACTGTACCGGAGAACATTTGTGCGAATTTTTATGAAATATATTTACAGAAACTGTGATATGTTCTGTAAATGTAAAATGTATTGTGCGTTACTACCGCCCTATAATTCCAGCACAAAATATTTACACATTTCCCTAACATTTGATTGGCCCGTAGCAAGTCTCTGTCCAAAATTTATATCCCAGTAAACTCCCACGCCGAACTACTTTCCGTAACCGTGAGACGCAGTTAAAATAATTTTTAAGAAAACGGAAAATAAACACATTTTCTTGATGAATTTATTTAAAATGCTGGAATTATAAGGAATGAATGGCATTTTTGTTGAATTTATCGGGGATATCAACTTGGAAAAGTAGCGGGAATACTGGACGAGGCCTTCCGGCCTTCGTCCAGTATTCCCGCGACTTTTCCAAGTTTATACCCCGATAAATTACAGAAAAAGGCCATTCATTCCTATAATGGCTGACGAACAACACACTATGTGTCCTCTATGTATCTATTGGTATGGGTTTTGCTTTATTTAATTACCTGGTTATGGCTGACGAAGGACCCACTCTGGTCGACAGAATCCTCTCTTAATATATAGATAATCTCAAACGAGTTCATACATCTCGTATCAAATGGAAACGCGTTTGAGATTCTGTTCATCACATGATTTAACACTCCAAAAATCAGCCAGTGTGGAGATATCCAATACGTTTCAGTGAGCAGACGCCATTGACTGTTTTCGCATGTAGTTAAAAATCTCCACAGAGAAAAATAGTTTTAATCCCTGCAAGAACATTATTATAAATATGCCATATAATAGGTTCTCGTTCTTTGTAAGCACTTCATATTACCAAAACGGGAGCATATTGGAGCAATTTCAGTAATTTTAAATTTTAGCGAGTCACTGACGCTTTTAATGACGTTTCAAACATGATGACATCAACGTCAAAACATCATTGCTTTGTCACGCCATTACGGACGTCATTTGGAACGTCTCCATTTTATTCATTTGACATAACGTTGTCGCAAAATACGAATACGTAATTAGGGTGATGCGGCCAGCCAATCGAATTAGCCCCAGGTGTTATTACACGCGTGTCATATTACATTTATGAAATGCGTTACAGCACGGAATAACAATGCTTTCATGTGATAAATTGGTATGTACAAATAGATAAATATCAATAGATAAACAGAGCTTTCACTACCAGACTATGGCTGACGAAGACCCCGATCTGGTTGACAGAATCCACTATTAATATATTGGTTTGTACAAATAGATAAATATCAATAGATAAACAAAGCTTTCACTACGAGGTTATGGCTGACGAACAAGCCGCTCAGTAGCCTATTTCACAAACATTACAAAGTATACTTTTCTAGCAAAGTATACTTTGAGGGAGTAATCATTTATTTTTTCCGAAATGCATTATTTCATATAATGAACTAACGACTGCATATATTCGATGATTAAAAGTATGCAGAATTATTATACTGAATGTATTACATTATCACAACCAACATGGCCAACATGGCTGTGATAATGTAATAAATTCAGTATAATATAAATTAATAAATTTATCTTAAAATTGAAAATTTCTCCCTCAAAGTATACTTTGCTAGACAAGTATACTTTGTAATATTGGTGAAATAGGCTACTGGTCTACGAAGTCCTCTACTGTCTGTTTCACGAAAGCTGCCCAATTTTTTCGGCCATATAAACAATTCAAAAACAATATTTGTTTCGACAATATTAAATTAAAGGAAAATTTAAGAATGAGCCTTCTTTTTATTTTGGGAAATTTGGTCAAATATTGATTTTATTAAGAAAAAACTATTTCTCCATGTTAAATCCACATAGACATCTTCACAGAGTGTCTATGGGGATTTAACATGGGGAAATTATTTAGAATTTCAGAAATACTGGACCGATTTTAAAAATTTAACTTTTGTTTTCTTAGTTAGATCATTTCCAAGCTATCTAGCTAGGTTTCGGAGTACATTTCCAAAATCTTTCGTTTTTTTTACTCCTCCCACACTCCTTTACCTCTTTTTCCCCCATGTTAAATTCCCATAGAGAAACCATTTTTTCTTAATAAAATCAATATTTGACAAAATTTCACGAAATAAAAAGAAGGCTCATTCTTAAATTTTGATAAAATTTAACATTATCCAAAAAAATATTGTTTTCGAATTGTTTATATGGCCGTACAATTTGGGCAGCTTTCGTGAAACAGACTATAGTTATCTATTGGTGTGTGTTGTGCGTTATTAGGTAACGCACAATGCATATGAATATATAAATATCTAGTGTACTGTATATTTTTCATGACCAGGTTATGGCTGACGAAGAACCCGCTCTGGTCGGCGGAGTCCACGCACCCCCAACAGCTGCGGGTGATGAACGTGGTTCCTGACAAGGTTGAGGTCGAGATCCCGACGGGCGGTTTCTACCGCCGGCGGGGCATCCTCGTCGGGCCCGACATGCTCATGATGTACGGCGGCGTATACGCACACCAGTTCTCCACGTTCGAGGGCCTGGACAAAACTCTGGAGAAGATTAACGTGAATCTGAAAGACAAACCGCTTCCAGGTACGATAGATGAGACATGTTAGATACTACTCTTCTTGTTAAGACAGTTTCAGTGAATTTCAAATTCACGTTAACCACACTTACACGTGTTACCTAGAATAGGCTTCTTTTGAACATTTAAACCCGTTACACGTATCAACGGTGACACGGTAAGGCTTGGAATTCCTTCGCATGTCCTAACCTTTTATAAACTTGATAGCAAATAGCAAACCAGGGGCCAGTTTAACTAAACTTCGTACGACTAAAATGTTCGTAAGTGCAACTTTAGGATTGTCTGCAAATTTAAATTGATGAATTTACACTTATTGACCATAGGCTGCAGCAGCCTATGCTCAATAAATGTAAATCCAATAATTGTTTACAATAAAACGTTGTTATGTGATATTTACAGACTATCATAATTGTGCACTTACGAACATTTTAGTCATACGAAGTTTATTGAAACGACCCCCTGGTATGGCATATGTTTTGTTCATTCAGGGAAGATACTGAGCATAGAGACGGACTCCATCAAGGCGTATGAAGGGTTTAAGAGCGAGCTGGACCCCGACGGCACGTGCTGGTCCGAGGAAAAACTGAAGTTCCGCCGGATGACACAGGTCATTCGGATATACTACATACACGGGCAGTCGGCGAACGAACAGATAGGTACGTCAGTTACTGATACACACACATGGCCAGTCCGCGAACGAACAGATAGGTACGTCAGTTACTGATACACACACATGGCCAGTCCGCGAACGAACAGATAGGTACGTCAGTTACTGATACACACACATGGCCAGTCGCGAACGAACAGATAGACAGGCAGACACACATGGCCAGTCCGCGAACGAACAGATAGGTACGTCAGTTACTGATACACACACATGGCCAGTCCGCGAACGAACAGATAGACAGGCAGATAGACAGGCAGATAGACAGGCAGATAAGACAGGCAGATAGGACATTGACGCAGATTTATAGATACCACGGGATTCTGGAAGTCCCACTTCGTCCATTGCATGCACCTCGCAGGCTATGTCGAGGAGCCTGACCCGTTTTCCCATATAATTTAATCATTTTTGAACGCTTCAAACAACTAAATTCCAATCACTAAATCACATGTAAATGCAGATTTATAATGTTAAATGGTCATTAAAAAATTTATTATCATCATTTAGTATTTTCGTAGTTTTTAAATGTGAAATATTCTGGCATAAAAATGATGTATTTTAGAGCAAAATGTATCGACTTACCGCCAAACATATCGGGTTACGTGACTAGTGATAAGTCACGCCGACTTCCAGAATACCTTGTAGCCGTACACTGCCAAACAGAAGTTCCGAATGGCGTCCATTTTGAAGTTCAATATAAAACCCACGATTAACTGCATTAGTCAATTTTGCTATTACTATTTTTCTATTATGTTTTCTCTCCGTGCGCATTTTCGTACTACACTAATTATCAGCCACGTTTACTAGACTATCATATACAAGTACTGAACTACTGTCTGTTTCAAGAAACCTGCCCAGATTTTACGGCTATATAACTAATGCAAAAACAATCTATTTTTCGATAATATTAAATTATAGCAACATTTAAGAATGAGCCTACTTTTTATTTCGTGAAATTTGGTCCAATATTTATTGCGAAAAAAACAATTTCCACATGTTAAATCCCCATCGACATCTTCACATCTTCACATATGGGAATTAACATGGGGATATTTTCTAATTTCAGAAATAGTGGACCTATTTTCAAAATGATCATTTCCAAGCTATCTACATGTAGCTAGAATTCATCAGAATCTCGTTTTTTCTTCCAGGTTCTCCACCTCTTTTTTCCCCATGTTAAATTTTTCGTAATAAAATAAATATTTGACCAAATTTCACGAATTAAAAAGAAGAGTCATTCTTAAATTTTATATTATCTAAACAATATTGTTTTTGCATTGTTTATATGGCCGTGAACTTTGGACAGGTTTCGTGCAACAGTATACAGTTGCATACATTTATCTCTGCAATACATGCATGTAGCGACCGTAGAAGACTATGGACGGTATATGAGTGTTTTGAAGAGCG
Source organism: Conchocele bisecta (assembly GCA_029237695.1). Taxonomy (NCBI): domain Eukaryota; kingdom Metazoa; phylum Mollusca; class Bivalvia; order Lucinida; family Thyasiridae; genus Conchocele; species Conchocele bisecta. Next base: position 89,534,597 of record CM055271.1, on the reverse strand, counting down.
TCTTTTCCGCAAAATGTACTGGGTTAAATATCAGCAACATATATAATGCTAGACCATGTCCAGCCGTGGATAAACGTTTGCCGTGATACGAGGGAACTGTTTGAGCACCAAGGCCGTAGGCCGCGGGTTCAAACAGTTCCCGAGTGCCACGGCAAACGTTTACCCACGGCTGGACATGGTCCAACGTTATTGTTACATTTCTGTCGGAATATCATGCAATGTGAGTATATATGCCGTACTTTCGGTACTTTGATAACCTGTTGCTTTCAAAAAGCTGGTTTACGTATACATATTCCGGGGCCGCCAGTACACGTCGCGTGATGCAGGTGCCCCATCCTCCGCATCAAGATAAAAATGTCAGGGCGATCGTGTGAACTAGTCTGTTGACGTAATGACGCGTTCTAGTAAAGTAGATGTATATGTTGGCTTGGCCCTGAAGTGAGCATTGTCTACAGCATTGGTCATTCAGCACGCGCTGTACGTTTGAACACGGCTGTGAGCGGTGCTAAACAACGACAGTCATGCAACAATACTAGACTAATTATCAGCTACATGTAACGTTACTGGACTATTGGCAGGGCTGAAGGAGTTTATCCCGGAGCTGGTTGACCGGGGTGACGCCATCAAGCCACCCAAGTTCGAGCCCATGTCCCAGGTGATGAGGGCGTTGGCCGAGTGGTTGCCACAACAACAGGTACAATAAAAAAACAATACATTTCTTCAAATAATGTCATTCATGTACAGTGGAACCTCTCTAAACCGGACACCCTGGGAGGGTGTCCGGTTTAGAGAGGTTCCACTGTAGATCAGACAACTACTTCAAAACACGTGTGGGTGCTTTGTGATCATGAACAGACATACTCGGAGGAGATAAATGGCAATGAATCTGATTACAATTAAGTAGAACTAACGTTTATTTGTGTCCAGTTTAGAGGGGTTCGACTGTATATGCTGAAATGTAATAATAGTTGCTCATTAAATGCGCCGTCTCGTATAATTCTTATAATGGCAATTGTACATGTACCTGTATTGTGTTATGTATTTTTATGATTCACAGTTAATGAGACGTAAATAAACGATTAAAATATCGTTGGTTACTAAATTAAAATACATTTAAATTAACTAGCTAATAATTCCAGCACAAACATATTTACACAATTCCCTAACATTTGATTGGCCTGTAGCAAGTCTCTATCCAAAATTTATATCCCAGTAAACTCCCACGCCGAACTACTTTCCGTAACTGTGAGACGCAGTTAAAATAATTCTTAAGAAAACGGAAAATAAACACATTTTCTCGATGAATTGATTTCAAATGCTGGAATTATAAGGAATGAATGGCCTCTTTGTTGAATTTTATCGGGGATATAAACTTGGAAAAGTCGCGAGAATACTGGGCGAGGCCTTAACAAATTACAATTTTTGAAGAAAAAAAAAGAAATTGTAATTTTTTATCGCTTTAATTTTTTAAAGTTTATACCCCGATAAATTCCACAAAAGGCCATTCATTCCTATAATACACAACATGAGCACCATGTATTAGTATTGTACTGCTAGTATCATAGTCTGTTCTAATGCACTCTATAAATATCACGCAATCTGATTGGCTGATGATCATACATTACAGGTGTATACATTACAGGTATATCATCATGGTCATTGTTGATGAACGGTCGCAAATTATTTCAATATGTATTCCTACGCCAGTAGTAAAGGAGTGCATTAGAAATAGGTTAACCGCTTTGTAATTTTGAAATTTACGGCGTATATCAGAAAATGATAGGTCGGAAAACATGTTTATTTACAGTTAACCCTATATTTAAATCACATGTACACTTTTTTTGATTTCGTGTAGTATATTTGATTTTATACATATAGAATACCAGGCTAGTGTCTTTTGATATCAAGTGTATGAGGCAATGTCAGGAAACGCGTAGGTATTCCTACCGTTTGCGAGCCGAGCCTGATAAACTTGATATATTTATCAGGTAACGTTTTATGGTCATTATTATGGTTCCTTCTAAATCACCACTGATTTGTTTATTTTATTCATATTTTCTATATTTATCGAAGCTCATATAAACAGCGAATGATGTACATATATAATAAAAAGGGTATTTGATTTGTATATGATTATATGCCACTCTTTCCGCCGCGCAACGATATTGTACTCCTAAAGTCGCGCAATATCGCACGCTGCGGAACTCGTGCATATATCCACATACAAATGAAATAACCTATACATATATATTGTTGGCATGGTGCCAGGGATAAATAGTTATGTCGTCTGCGCAATCGTCCTCACATTGAATCTGTTACAGGGATTACGGATAGTGAATCTACAGCAATTTGATGCAAAAATACACACGTCATTGGGTAAGTCATGTCCGGTTTAACACTTACTACGCTGAATTTAATTTTGTCGTCTGCCGGAAATGTTTTTTGTTCAATATTTCTCAACAAAAACCTGTTTCGACAGCGCATGAGAATCGTCTCCATTGGAGACGATTCTCATGTGCTGTCAAAACCTTTTTTTTTTAAGAATTAAAGTAACAATGCAAAACAGCAGACGACAAGTTCCGTCTCCAGCATAGTGGGAGTTAACCATTAGATCATTTTTCCTGAATAAAACATGGTTTGATAGCACTTTAGATTCATTTTTATTGGAAATGAGTCTAAATGGCAGCCAAAAAGAAAAGAAAAAGAAAAAAAGATATATATATATATACAAAATATATATACAAAAAAAAAAAATATAAATGAGAGTATTTATTTAAATACTCTCATTTATATGAGAATACTCTCATTTATATATATAAATACTCAGATTTATATATATATATATATATATATATATATATATATATATATATATATATATATATATATATAGAAATGGACAATAAAAAGTAATCAGCAGACGACACAATTTAATTCAGCATTGAAAAGGTTTAATATGTGGCTGGTATGGAAGCGTCCTGGTGCCAATGCTAAAATATATTTATCTCCTAATTATGAGATACTTCTAATTAGGACTTAGTATCTCCTCATTAGGAGATAAAACATTTTTTAGCATTGGCACAGATAGTATGTCCTAATTAGGAGATAGTAAGTCCTAATTAGGATTAAGTCCTAATGAGGAGATAAAAACTAGTTTAGCATTGGCACCAGGAAGCTTCCATAGGCTGGGGCTACAGCTATGGGGTTTATTACAATCACGGCCAGTTTAGCTCCAGGTTTGTTAGCGCACCACCGCAGTCTGATCGTGTTGGTTTCTGTTTGTCAGAAGCATGGCACATGCTTTATTGACTGAATGTCGAGCAGTACATTTGAGACCAATGTAGACCTCGACCAGCCTGCGCATGCGCGCAGTCTGGTCAGGGTCTACATTGGTCTCAAATGTCGTAAACCCAATTTCATCAATCAAAGCCACACACATATATGTACAGTCTACATTCGTTATCTTAAACAAGACTCTTAAAGTCAAACCACTGATATATTATCCACTGATATATTAAGGTTCTTGAAGAACGGTTCATATTTCGGTGTTTTATGGGTTATTTCGGTATATCTGGTGGTTTGGGTGCCTTGTTACCAACATACAATTTACGTCACCACCCGCGAGTTAGTACACGTATAAGTAGTGTAATATATGGTTATTTTGACAGTATAAAGGGTGTCCGAAAGTTTGGAACGGTGAATGTGTAGATAATTGACGATTTCTGTCGTGTGTAATGACTGAGCATTAGTAGTTTCTCAAAACTATGTAAATTACACAAAACCAACGAAATCCACCAAAATCTAGCCAAAATCCACCAAAATACCCATATGACACCAACATACTGACCATCTATTCAAACACCTGTGTTATTATCCCAGCGTCAAATTATTGGTCCCAAGTACATGTTTTGCTGTATAATAACTCTCGTTAACTCAAATTTTCCTTGTCTTAAAGTATTTTCTTCTGTCCCCTGGACTTCGAGTAAACGAGTGTAGACTGTACTAGTATCCACAGGTGAATATCGCATAGCAGGGACGGTCAAAGAAATACATATTTTCTAATTATGTTTCGAAACCAGCAGAAAACACAGAGATACACAATGAAAATGACAATGAATGCAAAAACACACACTTATAGCATATTGTACGAATGGCTAGTTGTGACATCAAATTGCTTGCTCTTTATATTGTAGACGCCCATGATTCTGATTTTGCATCAGTCCTGTTCTTTCTTTGTTATAGGAATGAATGGCCTTTTTTGTGGAATTTATCGGTGTATATACTTGGAAAAGTCGCGGGAATACTGGACGAAGCGATAAAAAATTACAATTTTCGAAAAAAAAGAAAAAAAAAGAAAATATTTTTTTTTGATTTTTTTTCGAAAATTGTAATTTTTCGGAAGGCCTCGTCCAGTATTCCCGCGACTTTTAGAAGTTTATATCCCCGATAAATTCCACAAAAAGGCCATTCATTCCTTATAATTCCAGCATTTGAAATAAATTAATCAAGAAAATGTGTTTATTTTCCGTTTTCTTAAGAATTATTTTAACTCCACCTGACGGTTACGGAAAGTAATTCGGCATGGAGTTTTACTGAGGATATAAATTTTGGACGGAGACTTGCAAACGGACCAATCAAATGTTAGGGGAATTGTGTAAATATTTTTTGTGCTGGAATTATATATGTGATTATTATATTTCTTGTACCGAAAGTTTTGTAATTCAGATTTTCGTGCATTTGATTTTAACATCATTTCTTAAACCTAAATACAATGCTTACATGACACGATTTATGCACACTCATTATCATACGTGAATGAGATTAGAGAAATTATTGTTTGTGATCAGCACAGCTTCAATGTATGATACTGTGTTTATCATATTAAATCTTCACTCGTGTAAGATTAATACATAACAAATGCGTTATCCAGGTTTTTCGATGCAATTTGATGCTGGTATGTATCAGTCAGATGAAATGTGCCTGATATATAACACATGCCTTTGAGTAACTGCGGCCGAGGTCCCCACAATTTCTAAGCGTACTTATCTAGCTAAGTATACTTTGAGGGAGTCATCATCTATTTTCCCCGAAATGCATTAAATTATTTTATCTTGAGCCAACGACTGCATATATTTGATGATTAAAAGTATGCAGAATTATTATAGTGAATTTATTACATTATCACAGCCAAAATGGCTGTGATAATGTAATAAATTCAGTATAATAAAAGTTAATAAATTTAAGCCAAATGTAATAAATTCAGTATAATAGTTGGGTCAGATTTTATTTTCATATAAAATAAAATTAATTTATTTATTTTAAAGTCACTCTTTTTATTACATTATCGACCACATGATCTTTATCAAAATAGTGTGAAACTGTATGGCAGTCCTATGTGACGTCCATATTGTAGCCAGCACATTACATTGACGTCGCATAGGACACCACTGTCTGTTTCACGAAAGCTGCCCAAATTTTACGGCTATATAGACAATTCAAAAACAAGATTTCTTTTGATAATATTAAATTAAAGGAAAAATTAAGGATGACCTTTCTTTTTTTTATTTCGTGAAAATTTGGTCAAATTATTGATTTTATTGCGAAAAAACAATTTCCCCATGTTAAATCCCCATATACATCTTCACGGAGTGAAGATGTCTATGGGGATTTAACATTGGGAACTTTTTTGGAATTTTAGAAATACTGGACCGATTCTTAAAATTTAACTTTTGTTTTCTTAGTTAGATCATATCCAAGCTACCTAGTCAGGTTTCGGAGTCAATTTACAATTTTTTTCGTTTTTTGACTCCTCCCACAACACTTCCTTACCACTTTTTCCCCCATGTTAAATTCCCATAGACAAATCAATTTTTCGTAATAAAATCAATATTTAACCAAATTTCACGAGATAAAAAGAAGGCTCATTCTTAAATTTTCCTTTAATTTAATATTATCAAAAGAAATATTGTTTTTGAATTGTCTATATAGCCGTAAAATTTGGGCAGCTTTCGTGAAACAGACTATAAATTAATGTCACATAGGACACTACAGTTTAACAATACATTTTATTTTGATAAAGACCATGTGGTAGAAAATTTAATAAAAAGAGTGACTTTAAAATAATGTGTATTATTTGATTGTGCTTCCCTTCGGAGGTTATTGGAAATTACTAAAAATTAATAAATTTATCTTTAAATTGAAAATTTCTCCCTCAAACTGTACTTAGCAAGATAAGTATACTTGTCCGTCTGTCCTTAAGTAGACAATTTTCCTTGTCCGGCGAACTACTTCTACAGTTTTGGCAGATTCTCCTCATACTCGGTATATATCCCAACCATCAAGTGCAGGAGGGCTTAACCCTTCCTACGCTGTTGACGGAAATTGCCGTCTGCTGTTTTTCATTTTTGCTTTAATTCTTAACACAAAAACTGGTTTTGACAGCACATGAGAATCGTCTCCACTGGAGACGATTCCCATGTGCTGTCAAAACCTGGTTTTTGTCGAGAAATATTAAAAATAAAATATTTCCAGCAGACGACAACATTTAATTCAGCGTATTATGGGTTAACGTTGGATTTTTCGGTGTCCCACCGATCCACCCGCAGCTATGCCTCTTTTTCGACTCTTGAAAAATATTCCGGCGAACTACTTCTACAGTTTTGGCCGATTCTCTTCATACCCGGTCGGTATATATATCAACCATCAAGTGTAGGAGTGCGTAACCTAAAACCTTTCGCTGTACTACCGATCCATCCGCAGATATGCTCATTTTTCGACTCTGAAAATAATGTGTTCTCCAATGATTGCTGTTGTATTCATGAATGCTCAACATCGGTGGCATTTTGTTTTCCAAACACTTTTCTAGTTTCCATTTCCTTTTACAAAATTATAATAACACTGGTGCTGTACTCCACACCGGCATAACATGCTTCACGTGGAAATAGGCGACGGAATCTTGACGAGTTCCCATTCAGCTAGATGCAGAGAGTATGACATTGTATATACACATTCTCGTATATAGTAACCGGCGCAATGACTTTGCGCCGGTTACTAGACGAAACATGCGTTTATGCGACAACTCTAATTATAGCTGAGTGGCATCTCGTCAGGAAACCGGTGCATTACTCGACGTGAAACATTTCACGCCGGCGCGGAGTGCAGGACCAGTCAATACCGTAGCTCGGATCAGACAACAGGAACATATAACCTGACGTACATCGCCGCCTGCGTTAATCTTTCCACGATGGCATCGTGTCTGAACATCTAGTTTCAACATCAACTCGTAATCAAGCAGCTTGATTGACTGAGCCTGAGCTGTAGCACAGATCAGGCTCAGTCAATCAAGCTGCTTGCTTTCGAGTACAATATACAAGTGTTTGTAATATAGAAACTGAAAACTATCGGCAGGATTAGTAGCGCCAGCGGTGGGTATGGACATGCGTGTTATACTCATATAATGTGTGGAGCGTGTTCGTTTGCAGCGCTTTCGTGGCTAATATTCTTCCTGAAATGGTGATATGTGGCTGTGAAAGGAGCCACGAACCGTATGCCGATAATTGAAGATCCAGGGGCGCGTTTCATTAAAGTTCATTCGACTAGAATGTTCGTAAGTGCAAATTTAGGATCGTCTGGAAATTTAAATTTATGGATTTACATTTATTGAGCAGCATAGGCTGCTTATGCAGCCAATTCTCAATAAATGTAAATTCAATAATTGTTTACAGCAAAACAGTGTTAATGTGAAATTTACAGACTATCATAATTACGAACATTTTAATCGTACGAAGTTTAGTGAAACGCTCCCCCGGTAGCTAGCCGATGATCAAAAATGAAATAGTTTTCATTGAAAATAAGGCAGACTTGTTTGTGTTGCATCATGACACTGTCGTCAGTCCGTGACGTCATGTGACATCGTTTCACTAAGGAAACGTCAGTTTTTAATTCGTTGTAACCTGGGTATTTGTATCAGGTCAATGCCTGATACAACATTATGTTGTCGGTCAGTACGTATTGGGCTAAGCTCATTACCTGATACACAGCAATAGCAAAATTATGAGCTTATCAAGTATATACGATTTTAAGTATCTGCTCGCTATGCATTTGAAATCTCTCATTGCGAAATATCCAATAACTGTAGCCGATTTCACCAAAATTGCAGAGTAATGAGATAGAAATTGAGGGAGAAATATTTAAGTTAGGGATACATTTATTAATTTTCATTATACTGAATTTATTACATTATCACAGCCATTTTGGCTGTGATAATGTAATACATTCAGTATAATAATTCTGCATACTTTTAATCATATGCATATGCAGCCTATGCTCAATAAATGTAAATCCATTAACTGAAATTTCCAGACGATCCTAAATGTCCTCTTATGAACATTTTAGTCGTACGAAGTTTACTGCACCGGCCCACAGATGCGCGTGACATACTATACACTGTACCCATAGTGTACACCAACTTGTTAATCTATTATTGTCAGCAATCTTTGGACCGGATTCCTGTCCGTAATGATGCATGTAACGTTTGTATTGTCACGTGTGAAGCTTAATGAACACGTGCTGCTATTCACCAATCAGTGTTGCTATATAGCGGGTAGCAACGGGTACACGTAGTTGTAGTATACGTCACCGCTTCATGTACATTGCCAGTGCTGTCCTTTCTGATATTGATGAAATCAAAACATATGAGACACGCCATGTTATTTTGTACCTTCTGAAATCTGCTTAATTTCATTAAATACGTTTACAATACTTTCAATATTCCTTAAATGACGTTAAAAGTTGACTTTATGAAAAATATTGTAAATTTTGTAAACATATTCAATGAAATTACGCAGATGTCCGAAGGTATAAAACCACATGGCGTGTCTCAAATTCAAGGTGCATGATCACGTGGTTACAACAACAACAACGTCGCCCACTCCAAAGTAAGTATTATTTGATATTTTCCTTAATATGCAACGGATTCTTTTATGAAATATGGCGCAGCAAACGCGTCTTCATGAGCCTCATTTGGTGGTCTATGGAGTTTGGCACAGACTTATGTAGGTTTTGCGAAGAATCGATTTCCGTGTCAAGTCTCGGAAATAGATTCTTCGCAAAAACGACAGAAGGTTGGGCGAAAATACAGAGACCACCAAATGCAGCTTAACAAGACGCGTTTGATGCGCCATATTTCATCAAAATCCGTTACCTGATAAGGACACTATACAAGAATACGTACTTTGAATCGGTACATTTCTATAAAAAAAATTATGCTGGCTCGAAAAACGGGGGTTCATACGAACCAATCTTCACTGACGACGCCTTTGTGATTTCCAGATAACGTTGACATAGCCTCTGACTCGACAGACGAGTCGATTAATCTCTTCGGGGAGAACAAGATGGCGCACACGATGCGGTGTTTCTACGTCAGATCCACGACGGAGCCCGCGCCAAAGGCGACGACAGCTCTGACGTCACGGTTATTCCTCCCGTGCCAGACGCCGGGTAACAGGACGTTCGAGAATATGAATCAAACAATGGACAGGTTGGACGCGTGGCTCCGGGTCACCGGTATTTATAGAATGGGTTAATATGTATATAGAGAATACCAGGATAATGTCCATTTGATATCAAGTTTATCAGGCAAGGCTAGAAAACGCGTAGGAATTCCGAGGCTTGCAGAGGAATTCCTACCGTTCCCGAGCCGAACCTGATAAACTTGAAATCAAAAGACAGTAGCCTGGCATTATATTTATCAGGTAACGTGTTATGCCACAGATGACGTCGTTATCTATGAACAGAACACTGACGTCATTCGTTAAAGTCACATCGCGCCATCCGACCAATGGAACGTCAGCTTTCACTTAATTGTAACCCGGATGTTTGTATCAGGTAAATGCCCGATACAACAATATGTTATCAGTCAATACGTACGTATGTACAGGGAGGTTACCTGTAGCATATTTCACCAACATTGCAAAGTATACTTTTCTAGCAAAGTATACTTTCAGGGAGTAATCGTTTATTTTTCCCGAAATGCATTATTTCATACAGAACTAACGACTGCATATATTTGATGATTAAAAGTATGCAGAATTATTATACTGAATTTATTACATTATCACAGCCAAAATGGCTGTGATAATGTAATAAATTCAATATAATAAAAATTAATACATTTATCCTAAAATTGAAAATTTCTCCCTCAAAGTATACTTTGCTAGAACGTATACTTTGCAATCTTGATGAAATAGGCTACTGATAAATGCATGTACATATGAGAAGATGAGTATCACTTTGCTTTGGAATGCACCACTGTATACTTTATTTAGTTCATCGAAAGCGTGATATTAATTTTCTTCGACGGATTTTTGTAATTATTAAAATAAAATGCGCATTTACGACGTTGAGGTATGTCGGTGCGCGCTGATATCGATACTATAGTGCAACCTCTCTACACCGAACAACCTCTCGACATCGCTGTGTTAAATTATGACCGATTTCACTGTCTGATATCGCTGATATTCATGATTGCAATGCACACAGGCATGAATTTCTGTGCTCTTACATCGGAATTACAGTGGAACCTCTCTAAACCGGACACTCAGGGTGTCCGGTTTAGAAAGATTCCACTGTATCGGCTATGTCTAGTTCTCTTATAATAACACGGGTACACACCCAGCAGGCGCGTAGCTGCCACTACTATCTGTTTCACGAAAGCTGCCCAAATTTTACGGAAATTGACTCCGAAACCTGTGTAGATAGCTTGGAAATGATCTAACTAAGAAAACAAAAGTTAAATTCTGAAAATCGGTCCACTATTTCTGAAATTCCAAAAAAATACCCATGTTAAAAAGTGAAGATGTCTATGGGGATTTAACATATGGGGAAATTGTTTTTTCGCAATAAAATTAATATTTGACAAAATTTCACGTAATAAAAAGAAGGCTCATTCTTAAATGTTCCTTTAATTTAATATTATCGAAAACATATTGTTTTTGAATTGTTTATATAGCCGTAAAATTATGGCAGCTTTCGTGAAACAGACAGTAGGCCAAAAGGCCCGGGTCTGCAAATCGTTTTGACTAAAAAAATGAAAAAAGAAAAAACCGAGATATTTAACAGGCCTACATATACCTACTGTCTGTTTCACGAAAGCTGCCCAAATTTTACGGCTATATAGACAATTCAAAAACAATATTTTTTTCGATAGTATTAAATTAAAGGAAAATTTAAGAATGAGCCTTCTTTTTATTTCGTGAAATTTGGTTAAATATTGATTTTATTGCGAAAACAAAATTTCCCCATGTTAAATCCCCATAGACATCTTCACTCCGTGAAGATGTCTATGGGGATTTAACATGGGGAAATTTTTTAGAATTTCAGAAATACTGGACCGATTTTTTAAATTTAACTTTTGTTTTCTTAGTTAGATCATTTCCAAGCTATCTAGCTAGGTTTCGGAGTCAATTTCCAAAATAAAATGTTTTTTGACTCCTCCCACAAGGCCTCTACCCCTTTTTCCCCCATGTTAAATTCCCATAGAGAAATCAATTTTTCATAATAAAACCAATATTTGACCAAATTTTACGAAATAAAAAGAAGGTTCATTCTTAAATTTTGCTTTAATTTAATATTATCAAAACAAATATTGTTTTTGCGTTGTTTATATAGCCGTAAAATTTGGACAGGTTTCGTGAAACAGACTATATATCTACACGTCCTAGGCTTACATAGACCTATATTAATATATAATATATAGTAGTCATCATACCCAATTAAAATACATCACACTCAGCAGATTCTCAGCAGATAGGCATAGTCACGTCATACCCATTCAGGAAATGTATCGAACAAAGCAGACATTTGATTACTCGGAAGTCTTGTTATGTAACTTTAACTGTTTTTAATTGAGTAAAACCACAGATAATTGTTATTGTTATTCCTTATGTACATGTATAGCCAAGCAGAACAGTGTATTATCTTGTGTTTTTGTTGTCAAAACTGGCATTCAATTCAATCCGAATTAGTCTTTAAAATTCAGCAGAAATTGATGGAGGAAATTGCATCCTCATAAAAAAAGATTTCCGGGGTGGGGGAGTGGGGCATACCCCCGGACCCCGCTAGCAGCTTCACTCGCTACGCTCGCTCGTCATTTATTTCCCGGGCCTGCACATCATTTGCCTCCTGGCTACGCCCCTGCCCAGGACTATGGGTATACACGGTATAATCCTCCCGATTGCAGGCATGTCGGTGTACTCGGTGGAGACGGTGCAGCTCATGTACAACGGATACAAGCCGGACTGCGCAGATCAGGAGCGGGCCGACTACGTACTCACCACGGGTAGCGGCGCATACTGGCTCACAGGCATCCGGTATATACATATGTAGGGCCTCCATTTATCAGGCAACGAGTTTTGTATTGGCTAAATATGTAGATCTACTGACTGAAAACATATTGATGTATCAGGCATTGACCTAATACGAATATCCGGGTAAAATTAATTGAAAATGACATTTCATTGGTCGAACGGCGTCACATGAAGTTACCGAATAAAGTCAGTTGAATGACGTCACGGAAACAAGTCATCATTCTTTTCAACGAAAGCTACGTCATACTTGATAATTATGTAGCCTAAACTGTTACCTGATAAATAGAATACCATGCTAGTGGCTTTTGACATCAAGTTTATCAGGCTCGACTGTAACAGGAGTTAGACTTGCCACAATTGCCATATGTCTCATTTATACGATCCTGCAACAGGAGTTAGACTTGCCACAATTGCCATAAGCCCAATTTCTCCGATCCTGTCACATGAGTTAGACTTGCAACAATTTCCATAAGCCCCATTTCTACGATCATGCAACAGGAGTTAGACTTGCCACAATTGCCATAAACCCCACAAATCGTATCTCGACATGCACGAATGATCCTTGAACCTATAGCTCTGTTTCAGGGTGTATTTCCCCACGCCGTTCGACGAACCTGACCCAGCTCTGTTACCTCCCAAACCCGACTGTGACACGAAGAAGACAAGTTCCTGTTGTATTCTCTGATACTCCGGTTTCATCCATGAAGATGTGGGCTGCGAGCTGAGCAAAACAAATCAAAGATTTTGAAACAATTGAAAATCTAGTTCCGCTTGCGCGCCTACCTAATTATATGTAGAGCCGACTATTGTTCATCGACGACTATTGTTCACGTGTATAACTAAGCCGGGGAAAATAACTTAGCCATTTCTGAAGCCAATGGCTTCAGATATGGCTACGTTATTTCCCCCGGCTTAATTATATACACCTGAACGATATTCATCGATGAACAATAGCTCTAACATCAACGACTATTGTCGACGACTAATGTTCACCGGTAGTGAAGTTTCTTCAACGACGCACAGTAAATGTGAAATGGCTTCAGAAATGACTAAGTTATTTTCCCCGGCGTAATTATACACGTGAACGATATTCGTCGATGAACAATAGTCGGCTCTATATAGCACTATGGCACAGAACTCCCGTTACTCTTCCGCTCATAGTGTATTTCTTTATGTTCCTTTGCAGGCATTTAAAGGTACATACCCACTCAATAGACACAAAATGCTCATTATATCCGAGACATCATCTGATACATTTTCTGGCAAGATAAACATTCATTCACCATTCCCGCACGTATTGATTGGCATTATCATACATGTTTACATCATACGTACATTTTCACACTGATATCAGGGGCGATAACCGTGTTTCCTAAAAATGTTAACGGACATTACTATTTAATCTCTGTAGATATTTTTTGATGTGCAATGATCATGCTTTATATCATGTCGAAAATACTATTTTTCAGGTGACGTATTTAATTTTTTATAAATAATTAAAAACTATCATGCCTCATTTGCATATGAAAATAGCCTGATACCACCGTGCGTCACTATAAGTGAAATAAATATTACTAAATGATTATATCAGTATAGCGGTCACTCGTAGTGTTTAGAACTGGTGGAATAGTGACACAAATGTACACTTCTTTAATTCCTATAAAGAACATGTTGTGTCAACATTTATATTTTTGTTGTATATAATCTAAATATGAAAAAAATGGTTTTGTCATTTTTTTCGGCGGCCAGCTTGGTATTTTGGCGGCCATTTTGGCGGCCATTTTGGCGGCCATTTTGGATATATATGTATATAATATCGATGAATCGCTTATACGAACCAAATTCAGCATACACTCTCGGTATAAGACATTCATATTTGATGGGTTTCGAACAAGTATGCATTTGCCTGTAACACTGTTATGCATTCAGCTTTGATATTGCAGAAAAAAATCAAAATGGCCACCAATATATTTCATGCACAACATATAATATATATATAATTTTCTGCGTCTTGTTTCAATCAATCACAACAGGACATGTCATTATTATACGAACATATCCATTATGCCATTCCGCATATTATGAGCTGATTCCTTGAATGGAATGTGTTTTCAACATGGCCCCCATATATGTACAGTTCCTAGATACATGTGTATATGTTAATATGTAGTATGTGACATAACTGCATGCAATCAAAACATGATGACTATAGCAATATGTCTGTACTAGAAATAGTGAAAATAACAATATCAGCACATGCATTATTCATTGATTGGCGTTTTATCGAATTTGGAAATCATAGTTTTAGGCCAGTACCAGTACGAATTAGTGATTGATGAGTCGGCCAGTCGAAATCCATGAAATCACTTTTTATCTTACTCTACAGTTCTGTAGAAATATTCCATATTTTCATACCAGATTCAGATATATAATGTACTAGTAATTTAATTATTTCTGTCATGTATATTACATGTATATAGAGAATAGTAGGTTAGTTCCGTGAAAAGGGAAAATATCTGACAAGGCTTAGGAAACGAGATGGGCGAGGCTCTGCCGAGCCCATTCCGTTTCCATGACGCGACAGATATTTCTTCCCATTCACGGCATTAACCTACTATTCTATTTATACCCGTCAACACTTACAAATAGCTTTAAAATGAAAAAAGAAAATACAGCCGCATCTTCAAAATCGGAGAATCGACTAGTATGACAACCGTACATATCCATACGCAGTGATTAGGTCGTATTGACAGGATATCAAAACTGTTTCAAGGCACCGTGTTTCACGGCACATACGCACTGTGTTGACGGGATAAAAAATATTATTATTGCATCATTATATGTGACCGATATATGGATAATTGTACAATCCCAATTCACCAAGAGAGAGCAAAAATAGTATATTCTTTGACACTGCTTGAATGCATCAATTTAACTATCATACAACCAGTATTGAGTGATTATATCCAAACATGTGATTTCATACATCACATCGAAGGTGTGAGGTAGACAGCGATACGTCATATATATATATACAAATATTATAAAAATCCGTCAAACAGATAAAGTGTTACCGACAGAAAATGCAAATATATATATTAATACTTTATCTGTTTGACGGATTTTTATAATATTTGTCAACTACTTTCGGCCAAGTATGATGTTCATGTAGCAACTGTATTTTTGAGTTTTCTGGTGTGCCATTTATGATTAGCTTTCAGAATTTGATATTATTGGATAGAAAATTGTTTCCCTGATGATCTGACACCCGGGTCGAGCATTGCTGAACTGTATTTTGCAAACAACGTGTATACCACGTGATGGTGCAGCGGTGCTAATACATGTAGGGGTAAGTGATACAGTTACTATACTTCAATATTGAAGTGTCAGTGGTCGATACCACAGGTACAGGTACCAACGTTTGGTGGCCAGTAAACCACATGTTACATCAATTTGAAACTTGACCTATATATTTATTGCAGACATAAATAAATGACGTTTTACCTAACACATTGCCATTAGTTTTAGTGAATTACCTGTAATGGAAAACATGGGCAATGTCATCATATTCACAGTTCTATGTTGCCGCTGTTCAAATGGAAAAGCGTTATGTATTTTCATTTGCCTACTTATAGCGGCCATCTTGAATATACTAATTAGAAACAAATGAAATAATATTCTAGTTAAATTTATTTAACTAACTATATCGAGAATCGTAGTTATGAACACTAGAGTCATCTATCAATGACAAGTGGTTCACATGATATACAACAGTGTATTTGACATATATATGCATGACGGGCATCTTGGAAATATTAATTAGAACACACATGTTTCCGTATACAATTTCGCTTCGGTGAATGTCTTGTATCAGATAACATCTGTACAGATGCCAAAAACGCCATTTATGACCAGTTAACTAAAATGTGTAATTGTGATATGTCTATAGTATGGCAAAGCACTATCGATTAAATCGAATAAATATGTAGTTACTTGCTTACGTGCATGGGATATTATTGATTAATGCCATGTTCAAAATAGAAAATGGTCGCCATAATATCAAGATGGAGGACAAAAACAATGACAACCCGATTTTTTACAAACTTAAGGACCTTATGTAATAGTATGGGGGCAAGCACCCATACAAATTAATTCTGTTCAACCCGAGAGAGCAAAAGCAACGACTACTTTAAATAAATGCATTATATCATCTTGAACACGAATCCGGTGTCGGTCAATTAAATCAGATGGGACAATGTCATTTTTGGGGTCATTAAGTGCACATGGGTCAAATGAGTGCAAAACTCACTCTATTTTGATAATACAATATGTACTTGCATAACATTACAGAAAACTCCGATAAGTATGTTTTATTGGTGATTATTGTTTTATGGGGCATATACAAAGCAAATCGGTTTTCTCGGACTTCTCTATCGTTGAGAGTATCAACATATGCCAAGATGGCCGCCAAGCATCAATATTTAGCCTGAACTGTGTACTTATTTGATGAATGAAATCAAATAGGCACTTGGATCTTGATCGGACGGACGCAGAAAAACCTTTGGATACCATGCATTAATTTTAAACATAGATGGAGGCTATCAAAGCCATATGAATGCAAGATGTACGCCAAATATTCATCAAGATCAGGTAGCATTATCTACACTGTGGTGGACCATATCTTGGTACTAAGCTAGACATTACCATATTAGTTTGATTTTTATCTGAGATACGATATTAAACATATAGAACAATATTCATGCTCTTTTTAAAGAGCGTGTTTAATTCAAAATGGCCGCCATATTTTCCAAAAACTCTAAAGTTATTGAATATAATGTTTACTTTTGCTTTACTTATGTATACTACTGCATTCTGTTAGGTGGTTAAATCAGTAAGTTGAACACACTTGATTTTCAAAATGGTTGCCTCATTTAGGCTATTTTAATATAGTGTGGTACTGGCAATTGCGCGTTTCTTTTCGTTTACTTTTACATGTACATGTATTTATAGGACATATTGACACGTGTTCAGACTAGTAGATCGCTGATAATACACTTGGTGATGCTCGAATTAGGTTACACTTGTTGTTGAGTCATAATATTAAAATATATGTACTGTTTGTTTTGCATATTGTATTTTATTGAGTCTTGTAAATTGCGCTATAATGCCATATATGTATACACTATGTATTGCGATTGGTACATATGCTATAGTTCGGCAATGCTACCATTACAGTCAGATATTAAACTATTATATGCTGATGTGCGGCTAAGTACCATGACATTTAAATCACATTAGACTTAATTATAACCAATTAAACAATAAAACAATTCATGTAAAATACAACACTTATCAAATAGTATGTATTACAGTTTCTGTTTCCGTGAATATCCATACATTCACAAGTGGATATACCCATATGCATACATTTAAATTACGCTGAAATATTTAATAATTGTCCCATATAACCATACGCCTGTACAAGGAAGATCAGCATATTCTATTTCAGCAAAACTTTCGCATGACTGCTTGTATAATCGTCGCTGATAAATGGAAATATATTCTCAATTAACATATACTCTCATCAATAAAAGTCCGGTCTCCTGCACTAAAATCAATATAAAACATAATATGCTGTAGCGAATGCTCATGATTTAGAGGCCTCAGATCAGCTATGTGTCAATGTTTAGCTTTACACGTTTCGCTTCCAGGTTAGCTCAAACCCGGTTAGTTGAAAATCCAGTCACGGGAATTGCTGTTTTGTACTGAAAAGTGGTTGTTTGGTCGATCTGTGTACATTATTTATCCATGAATCGAAATTTCAGCTATCCAAATACGTGCATGTGAAAATAAGTGTCTCTGTTTGGTCTCTTACGATCTTAATTATATGTCGTATGTTGGTGTGTATAGACACGGACGATGGAACTTCTGATATAATTCTAGATTACCATGTTCATTTTAATGCATTTAATGTATTATATATTATATTACACATATGGTTGTGATATTATAATACACAGTTATGACACTTACACATACCATGTACCGACATTATATGACTACAACATATATGCTTACAGTGTATGGTATTCCCCAGAAACAGTGCCCTTCATAACTGTGATACATATACATACATATGCATTCAATATAGATTGCATTATGACCGCACAATACATTGTTATAACTTTTATTCTTTATATGTACCAACCAATCTCATGAATTACCTCAACATATGTTCCATCATGAATTCACAACATATTGATCGCGATCGCATTATAGTTATAATATCCATACGTATGTGACTCACAAATACTGAATCATTAAATCCTTCCTATTTACATAGTACATGCCTACCTGTTTATGACTTCTTGATATTATAGGTCATCCAAACGCGATTGTATTGTTAATAAATACAACACATGCCGTTTATGAACTCAGATGTAATGGTCTGGATGACACCATGCATTGACTTCGTAGAATATAGAGTAATGTGAATATCGCTCACAAATATTGGTTATTAACTTATTCATGCATGTACTTACATGGCCTAGCACATGGCTACCGGCATATGACTACTTAAATGATACGTCATCCAAAGGTTACTTTATTTTGGGCAATAACAACATCATATGTCGTATATAAACTCAGATTCGATGGCCATGATCACACCATTGACTCTACATATATACGATATGTATATGTTATAGCATTCCCCAATTTACAAGTAATTGATTATGTCTCTTGCTACACCGACAATCACACTCGCAGTGTCCATGTACAGTGTTTCAAAGTTATTGGTATTCCATGTTCATGTTACTGTCGTCAATATTACGACTTTGTTAAAATAAGAAATATGTCGATAAATACTTTTCAAGTACAAATGGTGGGAATATAACGTATGCAAATGCATATTGGTGTCTTCTATTGGGCACTAATGGAGACATTAGCATAATACCTATATAGATCAAGATGCGATGGCGTGGTTTTCGTGTTCATATCCAAAAAAATAAGCATACTTTTTCGCTATGAAAAAACGCTGCTTTCATTAAGTGGGAAGTGAATAATGGTAGTTATTACGTAGCCAGTCAAGTTCAGAATTCGTCAACTTCCCTTTGATACAATGTATGTCAATCACTGTGCCTACCCTGTCGTGATAAATTGATTATCGTTTTTCATAGGTAGATAGTCGGCTTCGTTATAATGGAAAATGACACAATATCCGCATCCGCATGGAATGTACCGGTATCTCATGGTTTCAATGTATGCAACAGTAACCATGCTTTTATGAAGCAAGGAGTCTTTTCGAGGGCTTGAATGGCCCGAGGCAGCTATGGGGGTACCGGGCCATGCTCTCCCAGACAATTGTGAAATCCAGATGGTCTGAAATACCATTTTATATATTCTCAGCAAAAACTGAGCACATACATGCAATACGACTCTCCTGCTTGTATCAATATTATAAAATGACTATGTATTGACAATACTTCTTATTTTAGTGCATGAAAGAGTGGACATCACTGCACGACGAGGGAGGTTGGGGAGGTGGTAGTCCGACCGAACCGACCCCCAGGTTACGGATCTGTTGCAATAATAAAATGCAACATTGGTGTTCATTATCGTGTTAAAGATAACATGATAGAGTTCCGGTTTAATGTTTCATGGCTTTAAACGGACTATCGACAGCTCATTTCATCTGCATGGATGGCGGCGGGTAACTGAATATTTACATACAATTTCCACCCAGCCCTGACATTAGACAAACCGGATCTACTGTCAGGTCTTCGCCATATTAGGATTACCACTGATCGTATTACTCTTATAACGGGATTAGCCGGATTCAACTCTCGTCTACAAGAAAGCTGACCATGCGAATAAGGGCCAAACCAGGGATATCGCGATCCCCGACAATTATCAACCCACCATCGTTAATTATATAATACATTACCATTCACATGCTCCCAACCTGTCACTGTATTTTATACAGAATACAGGTATTAGAGACGGGCATTATGTTCATTCACTCAAAAGCATGAATACCTAGATGTAATTGTAAATATGTTCCTGTTTTCTTTGACATTGTCAGCTAGTATTCAGAATATATTCCACTTGAAATACAAGATCGTGACTATGTAGTCATTTACTAACCATTACTATGTTACAGCTAGGATCTATTGTTATCCATGAGTTGCACCAATATTTTGTAGCTAGCTCACATTATAAAACTACGCACTATAGTAGCCAACTAAAATCGCGGTCATAAAATATTATTCTTAATGTTATCATCGGAAACACTAAAACATTGATTTAATGGTGTGGCATATGCTATGTCGTTGATGACTACCCTACTTAATATAGATGTGTCAGAATTGTATCCATGTTGGCGGCGATCTTTGATTTACCTTTGTATGCGGCGACAGATAATTCGGTACAATTTGGAACACAAGCCTCGCACTTTTAAAATATTACACATATGATTTCCAATTATGTTTAATTTCTTTACTACTTTGTCGATCAACAGAACCTAAGAGCTTAAGCGATATTTAGCGGCCATCTCGAATATTCCAACATGGTCAAATAATAAGTGTATTAGATGGACTCTTTTATTTTTGCAAAGAACACATTCAATAATAACAAACAGGCAAAAACTGAAATATAAATGTGCATGCAAGTGTAGCTATATATTGTTGTTATTTCACACACATTTACTGCACGTCTGTGTGCATATTTGGCGGCCATCTTATATGTATATGAATTTGTCAGTGGTGAATTGTTTTTTTATAAGTTATCAAAACGTATTTCTATGTATGTAAACGCATAATGTAAGTACTTAACGCCATATAATAATCAAGTCAGAATATATTTAAGACAAAATGTTGATACCTGGCGGCCATCTTGAAAATCGCAAAATAAACACCGGTTTGAACCAACGTAAAAACGAATCGTCTCATATATGTCATAACGAAGAATATTCAACAATTTAAACAACTTTATCTGATATTTGAAGCATGATATGCAACTACATGTCCATCAACTGATATAAAAGATGTTTCTGAACTCATTTGACCTCTTTGCACATAATTACCTGAAAGGTGACCTTGTTCCACCTAATTTGATTGACCGACACCGGATTCATGTTCAGGAATGTATGATGTATCAATCTAGCATAGTCGTTGCTTTTGCTCTCTTGGGTTGAACAGAAATCGTTTTTAAGCCACTTCTCCTCAAAGTGCCCCTCCACTATAACTAAACATCCATATTTGCAAAATTGCAAAAATCTAGCCTAAAGGCCCACAAGTGCTCACATTATTTCCTAAGGGTCTACACTATCATCTCGATATCATAATCAAAGGACTGACTGTCCTTAAAATCTTCGCACTATGTGTTGATGGATGACACATAGACTAATAATTAATCTAGAGTAGAAAACGTTTCGCGAAAAATAAGCGCGGGAATGGAAATCACAGCAGTAACAACAACAACAACAACAACAACAAAAACGAGTTAAAAGTACATATTTTTGGAAAACCTCAATATTGTATTCGTGCACCGAACCATGGAGTTACGAATAGCGAATAATCGAGTATGGAGGTTAATTATATAACCCTTGGACTACGGAAACATTTGCAATAACATGCATTTAGCACAAGAAAGCAAACAAAACATTTACCACACTGAAAAGCCGATCAAGCTAAGTTGTTAGCTATGTGTCATCCACAAACAAATACTGCGAATAATTTCAGGACGGTCCGTCCTTTGATTATGTTATCGTGCTGAGAGTGTAGACCCTTATGAAATAATGTCAGCACTTGTGGGCATTTAGGCTAGATTTTTGCAAATATTCATTTTTCGTTACATTAGGTCCTTAAGGTAGTAACAAATCGTGGTTGTCATTTTTGGATCGCCATCTTCATATTATGGCGGCCATTTTAAACATGGTATTAATCAAATACCCGTGCACGTAAGCAATTAACTACATATTTATTGATTTCATCGATTGTGCTTTTGCAATGCTATAGATATATCACACTTCCACATTTTAGTCAACTGGTCATAAATCGATTTGGCTAATATTTAAGGGTGGGAATTGGCTCTAACACCTTCCATACCCGGTCTCGTTAAGGTAATAGGTCATAGATAGATACACTTGACTTCAATGATAATTGCTTCATATGAGTGATGTGATATATGAATATAACATATGTGAATATTGTCTTGTTACTGTATACTATATGGAGCATTGAGTTGCCATCTCCTCCATTTTTGTATGTGCAAGCCATCGTAAAGTTTCACCACTTCGTGCGTTTGACACGTACAGCAAATAAGATGACAGTAAACCAAATAAAAATTGGTGCAATACATAATAGACAGATATGCCAACGGCAAGCTATAAATATTATGCTAGCAAACTATACTAAAGACGAGATATCTGAGCATTTCTTCCATCAATCTGATGCATAGCCTATGTTAGTGTACACGTTACCCATAGGTAACGCCATATTTACTCGCATAGTATGTGAGTAGACACCAGGGACAATATATTCGGGTAACTGCCTACATGCCAATGGATTTGATAGCTAACAACAAATCCCGTGCAGAATATACCCTCAGTACAGTAACTGGTTACATGTCACTGGATTTGATAGCTAATAACAGAGTACAGTAGTGGGTATATATGGTATGTGTTGTGTGGTTTGCCAGGTAAAAGTGATGCACTGTGAGATTTTCTGTGTATGAGGCTGCTTATAAGGTGGTTCATGTTGTTAAAAACACAGGCACAAACATGTCCAGAAAACTGACATATTTTACAGTTTGGTGTAATATAATTGATAGGAGTCCGTTGTCCTGGCTTTGTCCTGTGATTAACTACATTATATCATATGTGCTACTTGACATTTTGAGTTCTTTGTCAAACGATAGAACAGGTGAAACTGGCTGATGGCTGGAACATACAAAGATGGCCGACTTGGCCACTCCATGTGCCGTATGGGATACAGTAATGAGGCAGTATTCACATATATGTAAAACATATATTCTATCACATTTACAAAGAAATTATCTGAAAATAAAACAATGATCAGGTATAGAACGGGTCCTTAACAGTGGAATCTAATGCTTATAATTATACCCTACCTGGGAATGCCACCTAGCTGATTTCCGACTAGTGTCGATTACCGAGAATAACAGGTGCTTTCAATCTCATACACTTAACAACTTTAAAAACTCACCACTGTGTAAGGGCGTATATTTTTTTAATATAGGAATGAATGGCCTTTTTGTGGAATTTATCGGGGATATAAACTTGGAAACGTCGCGGGAATACTGGACGAGGCCTTCCGGCCTTCGTCCAGTATTCCCGCGACTTTTCCAAGTTTATACCCCGATAAATTCCACAAAAAGGCCATTCATTCCTTATAATTCCAGCATTTGAAATAAATTCATCAAGAAAATGTGTTTATGTTCCGTTTTCTTAAGAATTATTTTAACTGCGCCTCACGGTTACGGAAAGTAGTTCGGCATGGGAGTTTACTGGGATATAAATTTTGGACAGAGACTTGCTACGGACCAATCAAATGTTAGGGAATTGTGTAAATATTTTTGTGCTGGAATTATTAAGGCTTGTTTTCAGAAATAAAAAAAATCAGTATATGTGCACCGATTGTAAGCGTGATGTTACATACACAAATAACGATGCGCAACAAACTATATCCGAGGCATGCGTCCCATAGCCAAATGTGACATTTTTATCAACATTTACGACATGGCAGTACGTTCTCGTATGATAGCCCGACCAGGAAGCACAGCGGTTGTAAGCGACACACGCATTGTACTGAATTTCAAGATTGACTGAACATTGGCCCCTGTACCGGAAGACCGCGAGAAACAATCAATCGACAGGATGCAACCGTACAGCTGCTGCACCGTCGGGATCGTTTCAGGCCCGCAACTGTTACCGCCAGACGTACGAGGGGTCATCATGGATAAGCTACATTGCAGCGGTATTCCACAATGTAAATGGTAGCAAGCGTTATGAGACGCGTTATCGGTACCATTTGCAACACAACGGATTTCGTTTCAGGCTCAGTATCCACCCCGTTACGGTGCGACGCCGACTCCGATATGTGGGTATTCGATGCAGACGACCCGTTAGAGGTTTCGTACTTACACCCAGACATAAACTTGAGCGGGCACGATGAGCTACACTACAGCAGCGATATATTCAACGGCAATTGGACAGCGTTTTATTCTTCGATGAGTCTAACTTCAATTTAAGCCGTGCTGACGGTCGGGCGCGAGTCTACAGACGCCGCAATGAGCGTTTCCATGAAGCGTCTCTGCTGAAGTATAACCGATGCGGTGGTGGTAGTATTCATGTCTTGGGCGGAGTCACTCTCGTTGACAAAACACAATTGGTTTTACTGGAAAGAAATGTGACCGCTGAGTCCTACATTGATGACTTACTTCAGCCGATTGCCACGCCATTTGTGTCGTAGAGGCGGCTAGCTCCATTGGGTAGGCGTGTCTACGCACGGCGTCCTCCTCCCCGGATCATCCTACAACTTCGTGCAGCACTTGTGGACGAGTGGATCAATGTTTCCTAGCACAGTAAAGCCATCATTCAGTCCATGAGAAAAAGATGCACATCATGCAATAGCGCAAATGAAGCATGCATAACATACTGATTTGCGACGTTTTATTTTTTATATGAGGTGATTGAAAACCATGTGGTTGAGGATATATTAAAATATAGCTACGATCTTCATGAAGGGTATTTATTCCCCTTTCAGTGTACCAACTTTTAACTAATTCCGACAAATATAACTCCTAAGCTCAGCCCTAATTAGGTGACTCGTTTTTAAAGTCGGTAAGTGTACATCTGCACGCTTGGTTTCGTACGTACCTATATGTTAATAAGCGTCTACACGCATGTCAACTCATGATCGTTTTTTATTAAATAGATAACTCCAGTGACTGACAGATGCCTATTTACAGTGGCATCGGAACAGGTCCCGCAGGTCCGGCAGTCCCCGGATCAATACTTTTAACATACATGTATTTGTAATTCGTGTATAAAAAAACGGAATGTAAATATTTTTCTGCAATTTTTCTCATTTCTCATTTCTCGGCGAGTGGTAACAACATACACTTTGGGTTGATACCGGGGGCACCCAGTAGATTCGCCGGACCAATCTTATGATGCTTCCCGCTCCCCTGATTTAGACACATGTTAACTAGTAGGGAAACGCATTATATTTACTATGAAAATTCACAAGCAAATGCGTCAATACAAACCAGTAATCCGGGGTTACTATTTGTTTATGTTTTGAGCAAATGGCGACGTATCTAACTAAAGGAGGTAACACGTTTACCTGTTAAAGAGTACTGAATTCATTACAATTGTATATCCATGTAATAAAGTTAAATCAATATCTCTTCCTAGTTGTATTATGTATACAAATAATTGTAGACACAGTTCCAAAACGAATCGTGGATATGAGTACAGTCGAACCTCCCCGAACGGCCACCTCTCTACAACAGCCACCTCTCTGTAACAGCCGCTATTTTATATCCCAAATGGATGATTTCAGCTATATCTAACCCTTACACGGCTGAGCATGAACATTGTCGTTTGATGTTGATTTTGCCTTCTTTCTCAATAAAAACATGTTTTGACAGCATTTTAGAATCATTTCCATTGGAAATTATTCTAAAATGCTGTCAAAACATGTTTTTATTGAGAATTATTGAAAAAAATAAATAAACATCAGACGATAAAATTGTATTCAGCATTAACCTCCCTACAACAGCCACCTCTCTATAACAGCCAATTTTGCCTCTTCCCATGGGTGGCTGTTGTAGAGAGGTTGCACTGTAGTACTAACTTTTGAGCGGGGAAGCACAAGAAACATAAACTAGATAAATCAAACCACAATGAGGGAGCGTAGCTAGTTATTTCACTTTAATTTGTTACGGACTATCATACGTTTGCACTTACGAACATTTTAGTCGTATGAAGTTTAGTGAAACGGGCCCCTGATTTCTACACACACGTCAACCATGTTTTCTTGTAAACAATTATTGGATTTACATTTATTTGCAGCCTATGCTCAATAAATGTAAATCCATTAATTGAAATTTCTAGACGATCCTAAATATGCACTTACGAACATTTTAGTCGTAAGAAGTTTAGTGAAATGGGCCTCCGGTCCAAATCGTGTAGTTTCTGGTCTTATTGCTTGTAAAAAGAGCGAATTTAGCCTGAATTGTTATAAAAAGGAACACGTATAGCGATGTCGACTAGCGTTAATCCAGGTCATCCTACGTACTATCTACGCAATCTCATCCGGGACTGCATTATTTGCTAGATTCATATTGTTATTGCAATCAGTGTAGACTGAGATCAGACTGCACAGAGCTGAATTCTGATATGGGTCTACTCTGCAAAACGTTTGCGCTATTGGGTGAGAAATAAACTCTGAAATACAGCATGTGACCGGATCTATATAAATATATTTGCAATGGGAAATAACAAGCTACGATCGCCCATTATGTCATTTTAGTATTTGGTCCGAAATGTAGTAACATAACTTGGTACGTATACGTATTTTTAATGTGAAATTTACATAATTTTGCACTTACGAACATTTTAGTCGTACGAAGTTTAGTGAAACTGCCCCATGGTTACGTTGGCGTCTTGGCTAATATTTTACGTTACGGCTTCATATTCCGTTCTACGTATATATGAATATCCTTCACATTGGGGTTAAGCGGGAGCGGGTTCTTGTATGTAGGATCATGTTAGAAATATATCAGCAAACTATCAAACTATGAGAAATCTCCATGAAATGAAACAGAGATGAGAAGAAATTTACATAATGTTATAGTTCATAGTACGTGAATGTCCTTGACCTCTGGGTTAACCGTGGTGGTGAATATTGAGCAGAATGATACAGGATGACATATGAAAGACGTCAGCGAAATATGAAGGCCTTGGGTGAATGGCAACAGAAATTAGAAAAAAATATAATTTTAGTTTATAGGACAACGAAGACATACGTGAATGATATTGACCTTGTTGTTTAGTCGGGGTGGGACATTTTGGGTAGAATGATACATGATTATTGGGCAATCAATGTACATGCTGAATTTATTTGTTTTCTGAACATACTTATTTTCTATCTATATTTTTCACATGTCAGGCTGCTATTATAGAAATTTGAAATGGCGGCCATCTTTAAATCAATACTCGGGAAGGTTGTAATATAATAATCACCTAGACACTGTATATAACTGCTACCCTGCAAACATGAACATTTGCCCCTAAAGCTATCTCTATAGCACTGTCCTGTAGCCTATTTCACCAACATTGCAAAGTATACGTATCTAGCAAAATATACTTTCAGGGAGAAATTTTCAATTTACGGATCAATTTATTAATTTTTATTATATTGAATTTATTACATTGTCACAGACATTTTGGCTGTGATAATGTAATAAATTCTGTATAATAATTCTGCATACTTTTGATCATCAAATATATGCAGTGGTTAGTTCTATATGAAATAATGCATTTTGGAGGGAATAAATGATTACTCCCTCAAATATACTTTGCTAGATAAGTATTCTTTGCAATTTTGATGAAATCGGCTACTGGTAACTATATCGAAACGATGTGTGATATTGACAGCGGCCATTTTGAATTTTAAAGAGTATTGTATTCAATGTAGTAGTATACATCCTGAAGATATGATATATGATTATATTCTTAATATATGGTACACGCAGAAGCGTTATGATTTAACTTGCGAATACAGTGCAACCTCTCTACAACAGCCACCCATTGGAAAACGCAAAACTGGCTGTGTAGGGAGGTTAATGCTAAATTAGATTTTGGCGTCCGCTGTTTATTTATTTTCTTCGATAATTATCATCAAAAACATGCTTTGACAACATTTTAGAATCATTTCCAATGAAAATGATTCTAAAATGCTGTCAAAACATGTTTTCATTGAGAAATAAAGCAAAAGCAACAGCGGACGACAGTTTTAGTGCTCAGCAGTACAAAGGTTAAATACAGAGGAAATCATCCATTTAGAATATAAAATAGCGGCTGTTATAGAGAGGGTGTATACAATAACACTTTATTGGGGTGTTTTTTTAAAATGCCTCTTGTAGGTCCTCAAAGTCATTAAACAAAATTGAAAGGGCAGAAACAGATGTGACAATAATTATTAGCCGATCTATTTATAGATCGGCTAATATATTGGTCATCCATCGAATTCTGAAAAAGTTTGTAGCAACCCTTTTCTCCGCTATTCGGTAATCTACGAACGCGAAATTTGCTGTATCACTTCCAAATTGCATCAACCGATAAAGTTTGCATTTTTGGCAATTATCTCCGTTTAAAACGTTAAATATAGCCAAATAACACAATTTTGAATATGTAATGAGTTGAACGCCGGAAGAGATTGAACCCGGAAGTTGTTGTTGTTGAAGTCCATAGTTGGCTCTAATGGCCATATACGCCAACATACGCCGATTATTGGGCTAATTTAAAGCTTTTATTTATTAAACAGAACAAGTCTCAGCCACGTATAATCGCGTAAAATGTGTTTATTCGGCTAATTTATAATCGACCTCTGCTCAAAATCTCCTCCGACTAGCAACCCCAGCATCTCGGGTTTATCCCATTGGATCGCGTATGCGCGTCATTTGACGCTAGTTAATATTCACAAAATTTTCCACCAATCAAAACGAAGAATTGCCCTTCATAGCGAACTTGGATTTGTTTACGTATCATGCAGGGATGGCAGGGATGCATCCAGCACGCGCGATTGCCGCAATCCCCCTTAATTATTGTCAATGCCGCAAATTATTGCTTGTCTTGCGCCCGACATCGCGCAAAAAATCACGGATGGGCCCCTTTTTAAATGAGCAGTGCGCACATTAAAAAAACGTAATTGACTATTTAAACGCGCTGCGTATTTAAATCATTGGAAGGCGTGCAGTTCAATCGAGTTTGTGCGGCCGTTGAACGTAAGCTTGGAGTCGATTTAAACCATTTAAATCGATAAAAAAGGGATAAACAAGTGACAACGTTAACCTGTTATGCTCCATTAAGATTTAATAAGCTTATGGCAAATCATATTACTTTGGGGCCGAGCTACTAAAGTGACTGGTGTGGCATGGAAATATTGAGTTCTGATTTTGGGAATTTTCCTCATCGTGGACCCGTTTAATGCGGGATATTACAACCCGTTGGCCCGGCCTTAAATGACCTTAGCTGTTGATAGGCCGCTAAATACCAATACTCACTCGCTCATTCATTCCCCCCCCCCCCGAGACTCAGTAACTACTAAAATGCGGACATATATTGAACCCTGATTTGATCGGCTAATAACATCATGCTCTGCATGACTTTTCATTATATTGTTCATTTCAAGTAATGGCCCATAGCCTAAGCCCCACATCCTAAAACAATCAGTTTACCTCCCTCTCAAATGAAGAAAGGATTTGATGATATACTTTTGACAAATATACGTATGGAAGTTTACATTACAAGAGTAAGCACTGGCCCGATTGCCGATACACGCAGGCTGATATGTGACTACACTGCCCACAAACGCCGTAAACCCCATTTAGTCAGTCGTGCACCTCTATTATAATTGAGAAAACCTGTCTTCGGGAGTCTGACGACGTCACAAGATATGACGTCGTGAACTTAGCTGACGTAATTTCCGCTGAGATTTGCATGTTGCACTCTGACTTCGAAGTTCAGTTTCAGAACAATAGGCTACGATACTCGCTCACTGCAAGGCGAGTTCACTCTCCAAAAGACAAACTGCTACCGTAACACTCCCAAAACAAACACAAGGCGGTGTAAAAAGCTGACAAATGTCTGAAAAAATGTTAGAGCGGGGTCGGGCCTGACCGGCCGTCGGCACTATTACCCCCCCCCCCCATCAGTAAACACGTTTAAATCTAAGTTGATATCTTATAATATTGCGCATGTGTCGAATGTTCATTTCCCCGTGAGTTTTAAATGTGCGACAAACAGTGCAGAGAGTATTGCCAATACGAATTCAATCGTTTTCCATAGAACAACATCTGTAAACCAAGACTTGCATACATATGGTGAATGCAGATTTATCTGGGTGTCTACATATTGGAATACCGATATTGTAAGTTAAGGCTTGTCACATTCCAATGAAGGTTAGCGGGACATAGACAGCAATCATACAGGTGACCGAGTAGAGCCGACATGAAAAATACCTATTGTCTGTTCCACGTTTTTCTGCCGACGAACTTTTGGTTATTAACACATTCAATCTAAAAAATATTTTAAAGTAAGTACTTTTCCATCAGAAACAAAAAAGTCACCCTCCCCAAAAAGACTATTTGATGAAATTCCATCAAATATTGATTTTATTGCGAAAAAAAGAATTTTCTATGGGAATCACGTGCAAGCAGTGGTTTGGTTGGTTACTGGAGACTGACGCCATTTCCGATTAACCAACCAAATCACCGAATGTCACGTGATTCGTTCTTTTTAAAGATGGCGGCTAATATTCATTTATATTCAGGAAGTGAACGTGTATAATTTTAAAAAGCGAATTTAGGTAATGAGACCCGTTTTTAGTGCAGTTAACGCTCGAAATCTTTGAGATTTATGTTAATGTCTTAGCAACTGGAAAAATCTATGCCGAAAACCCACCCCAAGCAGCGGTTTCGACAGGCTGCAACACGTTGGATAGGCGAGTAAAACATTACGACTTCGCGTGGGGTTTTCTTACAATGGTGATGAATGCGAGTTTTGTACCTTTCTAAATTACACAATCTTCATACCCGGGCGCATTTTAATCGTTTTGTACATTGTTTAGAAAGGTGTTTCATGTATATACAAACAATAATTGACCATCCAAGACACGCTAGAATCACCTGTGGATTTGTACAGCGTGTATGTTTCCGTCTTAAACCGCCGAAAACACCCGACCCCGCTCTACCATATCCATTTTGACCATGTAGCAGACTTCCAAGCGCTACCCTTGAAGGTGGTCTCCCACGAGTGAAATAGTGAGATGGTTTAGAAATTACATGTAAGCTACATGTATGTAGGCTTTTGCTCTCACGCTGGTAGAGTGACTGTGAACTGAATGTACATAGTGACAATGCATGGAAGTAAGGGTGCCTGTTATCAGACATGGACACTGCCTTTCAGTGCTACAAGTTCGTTGTTTTTTTAAGAAAAACAATGTACATATTGTTTTCGTCACAGGTGTGCGTCCGTCCGTCCGTCCGTCCGTCCGTCCGTCACGTTTCATGTAAGAAGTAAAACTTTTAACAGTAATAAGGTAGGGACATGAAACTTGGTGTGTGCCTTCCTTATAATGTGTGTAGATGCGCAAAGTGAATTTCGATTTTTGATTCGACCTCCCGGTCAAGGAGTATCTAACCATTTTCGACTTAGCATTTGGGAAACGTGTGTATATTGCCATGGTGCGCCATCGACTGTGCACTAGTTTTAATGTAAGTTAAAGGTACATGCCCACTCAGTAGGCAAAACTATTATTTATAGGAATTACATAAGTGTATAATTGTGTCACCATTCCACTAGTTCTAAACAAATAGGAGTGCCTGCTATACAGATATAATCATTTAGTAATATTTATTTTACTCATAGTAACTCGCGGTGTTATTAGGCTATTTTCATATGCAAATGAGGCATGATATTTTTAATTATAATTTATATGATATACATTGTATAGTAATGCCAATCATTACGTGGGGTTCTATGGTGAATGACTGTTTATTTTGCCTTAAAATACCATATCTACAGAATATACAAAACTACCTATAAAGAATAGTCTGTGCCTACTGAGTGGGCATGTACCTTTAATGTTGAACACATTGTCCTCCCCATTTACAGGTGTATTCCTATCTGTATTTGCTGAACTGTCATATAGCCCCCAATAAACCAACCAGTTAATCAATACAGAATAACATACCTGGACAGTAAATAGTACTGTCTGTTTCATATACTTCTATGGTTTTCTACAATTGTAAATTATTAAAACGCTCAGTAAACAGGACGTCAAAAAGAAGAAATCGGCATACCGAATCCGCCGTACATGCGCACACGTTCTCAAACGACCTGAACAGTAGTGCTGTATAAAATATAACATCTTAATGAATATTGCATATATCATGATCAAATAAAAAGCATTCAATTCATCATACAAATACCATTGTCATAGTAACAAAATGTTAATTTGACCAAGAATTTCCCGAAGACAGGTTTTCTCGCGACGCGGCTCATATTATATACTAATGCATCGATAACTAGAATATAGTCCAATACATGTCAACAGGCGTCATGTGTATGGGATCCCGTTGTATATTGTTTACACTGGATTAATAGCGGCGTTCTTGAGGTCTCAGGTAAATTTTATTTTTCATCAATATGATTGCGGTTTCTTCCGTTTAATGATGATGACCATGTTCCAGCGTTAAGACTACAGCCAATACAAAATTTAGCAGCATTACTTATGAAGACTAGTAGGTTAGTGCCGTGAATGGGAAAAAATATCTGACAAGGCTCAGGAAACGGGATGGACGAGGCTCTGCCGAGCACATCCCGTTTCGGTGCCGCGCCAGATAGTTTTTCCCATTCACGGCACTAACCTACTGTTCTATTTATCCCGTCAACACCTACAAATGGCTGTAAAATGCAAAAATAGTATTGACTGGATATCAAAAATGTTTCACGGCACCGTGTTTCACGGCACATACGCACTGTGTTGACGGCATAAATGTATTTAATCTGAACATTCTGCAGAGAAATTTGTTTCAGACCAAGTTAAAACAACGTTCGATTCCGTCCGATTGATATTCATTATGTATATATACATACTAAATGTATTATTCTAGCCATAGTAATGCTTACATGTACATGTTGCGTAACACTTCCATTCACACACACCATAAAACGTACACTGCACACCCTACGGAGCCCCGCAGGGGACGTAGAGTTCGGGATTGTTATATCGGGGGAACGAATTGTTAATTCGTGAGAACTAATTGTTAAATTGAGGAAACGAATTGTTATATCATGGGAACGAATTGTTAATTCAAGGGAACGAATTGTTAAATTGAGGGAATGAATTGTCAATTCGTGGGAACGAATTGTTATATCGAGGGAACGAATTGTTAAATTGAGGGAACTAATTGTTATTTCGTGGGAAAGAATTGTTAATTCGAAGGAACGAATTGTTAATTCGTGGCAACTAATTGTTACATCGAGGGAACGAATTGTTAATTCGTGGGAACTAATTGTTATAACGAGGAAACCAATTGTTAAATTGAGGGAACGAATTGCTATTTCGTGGGAACGAATTGTTAATGCGAGGGAACGAATTGATAATTCGTGGGAACAAATTGTACGGTGGCACAGAGGGGACATGGACATAGGTTTTGCGTGCGCACGCGATAGGGGTTTGCGTACACACAATTTTGCGTGAGCATGCGATAGCTTTTGCGTGCGCACACGATAGGTTTCGCGTGCGCACGCGATAGGGATTTGCGTGCGCACGCGATAGGCTTTGCGTGCGCATGCATTAGGATTTTGTGTGCGCACGCGATAGGGTATTGCGTGCAAACGCGATAGGTCTTGCGTGCGCATGCGATAGGTTTTGCGTGCGCACATAGAATACCTATAACGATATGAAGCTTTCAAATATACAATATATCAATGTAAATGTCAGATAAACACATTGACACGGTAAAATAACCAATTTCTGAATGTGTATGTCCTTTATTAATAAGTATTTGTTACAGTTTTGACAGTTTTATATCGCTAACATATCAAACACGCTTGTGGATAAAGCTTGTGGATACGATCTAATTAGTCATATAATGTTAAAAGGAACTATTACATCTGTCTCAAAACCTCTGGCGATCCTCTTCAATAGATCTGTCAATGAATGCCAATTTCCGATGGCGTGGATATTAGCAAGTGTAATTCCTCTATTTAAAAAGGAACGTCCACAGTCGCCTTCAAATTATCGGCCGATATCGTTATTAAGCTGTCTAGGTAAGGTAATGGAGAGAATAATGTTTAAACATATTTATAAAAACTTTCAGTCACAGCAATTGAATTATAACAGGCACTCTGCTTTCTTACC
The DNA here is from genome assembly GCA_029237695.1 of Conchocele bisecta. NCBI lineage: Eukaryota > Metazoa > Mollusca > Bivalvia > Lucinida > Thyasiridae > Conchocele > Conchocele bisecta. The sequence goes on along the minus strand of CM055271.1, from coordinate 89,500,054 downwards.
AGGCCACTCAACGGTATATAAACTTATAGACATTCACCATCAAATATGATGAACGACAATCCAGATGTATAGTGTTTTGTGATATTTATAAAGCCTTTGCTAGAGTATGGTATAAGGGGTTAATATTTAAGCTAAGGCAAAATGGATTAAATGGTTGTAAATTACACTGGATCGAAAACTACTTGTCGAATAGGAAACAGTCCGTATTAATACGGTCGACAACCTCAGATACCAAATTAGTTACTGCTGGCGTATCGCAAGATTCGGTACTCGGCCCATTACTATTTCTAATATATGTCAACGACATAACTGACCATCTATTAAGTATTGTTCGATTATTTGCTGACGACAGCTCTCTGTCCTTTTCCTCAACAAATGTTAATGATGAAGGCATACTAAATCATGACCTGCTAATTATTTCTGATTGGGCTAAATAATGATTGGTTAGTTTCAATCCGAACAAGACTGAAGCGATGCTTCTAGTATTAAGACAACTTGATCGACCCTTAAACTTAATCTTTCAGAACACGTCCATAACCTTTGTTGACGATCATAAGCATCTTGGTTTAACACTGAGCAATAACGAAAAATGGCATACACACATACAACATACAATTAATTCCACTACGAGAGTATTGGGAATATTGCGTAACCTAAAATTAAAGATAAGCAGAAAGTCTTTAAACCCAATATATATATATCTTACATAAGACCTATACTTGAATATGCTTCATAAGTCTGGGATGGGTGTACAGAATATGAAAAGGATTCGTTGGAAAAAAATTCAGAATGAAGCCGCGAGAATAGTAACAGGATTAACACGGTCAGTATCACTCGACAACTTAAGGCAAGAAGTTGGATGGCAACATCTATCTGTTCGACGTAGTATTCAAAAGCTTTCGATCATGTACAAAGCCAACAATAATCAAGTAGCTAGTTATATTTCTAACCTGATTCCACCCACTGTTAATAATATAACTCGTTACAATATTAGAAATTAATTTTAAATGTCCCCACTACACGACTGGAAGTATACAAACAATCGTTTATACCATCTTCGGTACAACTCTGGAATGAAACTGACCCGTTGCTGAGAAATGTAGATATGCTTAGACACTTCAAAACATCTTGCGCCCAACAACTATATACTCAATATAATATACCACAATACTATTTAGAGGGAGATCGATTGTTGTAAGTTATGCATGCAAACATTCTAAATAAATGTAGCAGTCTTAATTGTGATCTTTGCAATAACCATATCAGAGAAACACCCTACTGAGAATGTAGTGAAGTTGTAGAGGATGCTAAACATTACTTCTTTGAATGTATAAGAAAATTATGAGTGCAATACCGTTATTTGTAAAGCTGTATAAAAATATATTAAAACTACGAAAATATTTGAGTAACACAATTGGTGAATGCCTGGGACGCAAGCTATATCGGGTGCTTTCCATTTGCCAACATCATCCACTACCACATGACACTAACAAACACTGAAATCAACTGCAGTACGCATCTATCGATGAATTAAGTTATATATTATATGTACATTGTGACACATAACTCTTTCATTCTTTCTCCCAATATCCCCTCTCACTACATTTACACTTTCTTTCTATCCGAGTTTCTTTTCGTACATTGTGCAAATATATATATATAGCGCATGATTATTGGTCTGTACCCATGTACATATACCTGTACACTTATCGCCATTGCTGTTAAATTGCTGCATTGTTGAAATACTTGGGTAAGGGCTGTAACTAATGTTGTGAGAACTTGTAGCCCAAGCCCATTGTACTTATATGCAATAAACTATGTTTAAGCTAAAACACGCCGGATATCCGATTGCAAACATCACTCTTCCATGTGTTACAAAAAAGAGATGGGGTTATATTGCTACCCTCGCGAGAGGTATGGAGCGGGGTAGCAATTTTGTTTCTACATCGACTGTGCTCTAGTGTTAATGTAATTTAATGGTGAACGTATTATTCTCTCCGTATACATGTGTATTTCCATGTGCATATGTTGAACTAAACGGTCGTAGAGCGCCAATCAACCAATCAATTAATCAATACACTTCCGTGGTTTTCTACAATTACAAATTGTTAAAACGGTCACTCAGTAAACACGACGTCAAAAATAAGAAATCAGCATAACGAATCCGCGTACTCGCGCACGTTCATACTTGCTAGCACATGAACTTGCCGGTTTGACTTTGTCGCTTTGCACATTCATGTGTTACCAACATACCCAAGCTCATCGTCTTTAAATTCATTATTCAATGCCAAACATGCTTCATGTTCGATGTCAACTTGCAAACTGTTGTAAATATCGGTGTATACACTATGTATAACGGTATATACTGTAACGTCGTTTTGACGTCGCTTGGCGTCGCTTTTACGTGACGTCTCTTTTGCTCAAACGACCTGCATAGTGGTGTGGTATAAAATATAATATCTTAATGAATATTGCAGATATCATGATCAAATAAAAAGCTTTCAATTCATCATACAAATACGTAACAAAATGTAAAATTTAACAAACATTTCCCGAAGACTAGTTTTCTCGATACGCGGCTTATATGATGGGATTGTACGGAGCTCCGCAGGGGACGTATAATTGTTTTATTAGTATTATTAATTCGTTCCCACGAAATAACAATTCTTTCTTTCAATTTAACAATTCGTTCCCACGGAAACGAATTGTTAATTCCGGGGAACGAATTGTCATATCGTGGGAACGAATTGTTAATTCGAGTGAACTAATTGTTATATCGCGGGAACGAATTGTTAATTTGAGGGAACAAATTGTTATATCGTTGGAACGAATTGTTATTTCGAGGGAACGAATTGTTAATTCGTGGGAACGAATTGTTATTTTGTGGGAACGAATTAATAAAAGAAATCCATGTCCCCTGCGGGGCTTAGTAGGATTGAGATACATGTGTATAGTGGTGTTTTAATGGTCTTAATGGCTTGTGCAATAAATTGTGAACCATAAACCTAATGTCTGTTTCACAAAACCTGCCCAAATTGTACGGCCATATAAACAATAATATTAAATTGTATAAAAATTTAAGAATGAACCTTCTTTTTATTTCGTGAAATTTGGTCAAATATTGATTTTATTACAAAAAAAAAAGATTTGTCTATGAGTCAGAAAACGAAAATTTTTGGAAATTGATTCCGAAACCTGGCTAAATAATTTGGATATGATCTAACTAAGAAAACAAAAGTTTAATTCCAAATATTTACCCATGTTAAATCCCCATAGACATATTCACTCTGTGAAGATGTCTATGGGGATTTAACATGGGGAAATTGTATTTTCGTAATAAAATCAATATTGGACTAAATTTCACGAAATAAAAATTAGGCTCATTCTTAAATTTTCCTTTAATTTAATATTATCGAAAACAATATTGTTTTTGCATTGTTTACATGGCTGTACAATTTGGGCAGGTTTCGTGAAACAGTAGGTCTCATGCGAAAGGACCGCTGAAAGGTAAAAGGTTCAATCTTCAGTTACCAACTTCAATTTGTTATATCTCATGAATCGCTTGGAGGATGTTGGTAAAATGTTACAGATATGAGATATGACCTTTTCATATTTAATAAAAATGGCGACGCCATGCAATCGAAGATGGCCACCATCTCACAAGTTGCCATTAACCATTTTCTCCTGAACTGACAAGCCGATCTGAACGAAACTTTACAGAATTAATCGACCACTGATTCTGTTTCAGATTTGTGAAAATGGTGATCCGTGGTTCATGTAAAGGTCTTTATTGTATTACCAATTTCAAATTGGTTTGGTTGGGAGCAATGTGAAGGGTAACATTACGATGGGAGTCATCCTTTACTGTTCCCTATTTTGTGCCTGGTCTGACACTCCGGTACTCGTAAAGTGTATCTGAGAGTTGGATCAAGTTATTCCCCTCAATAGGGTATGATCTAAGTGATCTGGTGTGTTTTAGAGCACCACACACCCGATCAAGATTGTTATAAAGGCTGCCATCATCAGTGTGGGGCAAGCACACGTTCCTACGTTTTATTCCGGCGATACAGTTCCTGGGGCCGTTTCACTGAAACATCGTACGACAAAAATGTTCGTATGTGCAAATTTAGGATCGTCTGGAAGTTTCAATTGATGGATTGACATTTATTAAGCATGCAACATAAGCTCAATAAATGTAAATCCAATAATTGTTAACGATAACACATGTTAATGTGAACTTTACAAATCATAATTTTGCACTTACGAACAGTTTAGTCATGCGAAGTTTAATGAAACGGCCACCAGTTCTTTCAGTACTTTGACTACATTTAGCCAGGTTTCGTTAAACAGACCCCGTCGTTGAAGATGGCGCTCATGACAACGAGGAAGTTGCTTATTTTTCTACTACTAGCCTGCACCATGTGTGTGTGCATCTACGTGTATGCGATTTATAATACAGCCCTGTACTGGGTCCTCAGTGGTACCTATGGTGAGTCATTTCCTTCGCTGCTCTTCTGAAGCCTAAGATTAGCCTGATTTACAGTGAAACCTCTCTAAACCAGACACTCTGTGAGGTCCGCCAGGGTGTCCGGCTTAGAGAGGTTTCACTGTAGATCCGGCGAATCTAATTTCTTTAATGCTAGATCTGATTCATTTCGAGCTAGATCTTAGGTTATTACACTTGGAGAGCTCTCTAACTTATTTGGAGCTATCTCTAATTAATTTCTAGCTAACTCTATAACATTTGAAAACTCTCTAAATTATTCGGAGCTATCTCTAATTCGAGCTAGCCCCAAATCATTTTAAGAGCTCTCTAATTTATTTGGAGTTAGCTCTAATAATTTAAAGATTTGTTACATTCTCTTATTTGGAGTTAGCTCTAATTAATGGAAACTATGAAAACGATGTATCCATGAATGATTTCATTACGCATGCGCAACTACAATTACATGTGTTCACCCTCCATGATCAGGTATCATGGGACAGTGCGGAGCTAGTGGTCAACAGCGGGGGGGGGGGGGGGGTGGACGATACTCTGTGTCTCATATTTTCATGAAAACAATTAAAAAAAATGCAGTCATGTTGAAATTTCTCGCCAAAAATAGGTGGGTGGGGTAACTTTATAAAATATTAAATATACGCATGGTCGGTTACTGTATTTTCATTGTGGCGCGCGATATGCACCTCATTTGCGAGTTTGTTTCAATATTTGTCGCACGAGCCTCGTTGAGTGATTGCGAGAAGCGCCGCGGTCAGAACAATTGTCAAATTTGTCCCGTGATGCCTCAGATGCTTCTTTTTCGCTGTTGTAGTTCTTGTTATTGTGTCGTCGTCGTTAGAATTGGAGCTAGCTCCAAATGACTTATAGCTAGCTGGAAATCAATTCGAGCTGGTTGAAAATGTGTTAGAGCTAGCTCCAAATCAATTGTATAATACCCACTACAAAATCAATTTGAGATATCATTAATTTATTTAGCGTCTGTTTGTGATTTACCGTCCATCCGTCCGTCCGTCCGTCCGTCTGTCCGTCCGTTTATTTTTTGTAAGTTTTTGTATGTAAGAGTTTCTCAAATCACCTATACTTTCTGCTTGCCTTCAGCTAATATATTCATATTGCACACATGCATTACTTAGTAACAATACATCCTTCCACATTAATACAATTACCCTCGCTATTGATCGTACGTCCGTCCGTCTGTTTGCTTATTTTTTTTAATGTTTTTGCAAGAGTTTCTCAAATCACCTATAGTTTCTGTTTGCCTCCAACTAATATATTCATATTACACAAATGCCTTATTTGAATAACGATACATCCTTCCGCATTAATACAACTACCTTCGCTACCGATCGTACGTCCGTCCGTCCGTCTGTCTGTTTACTTTCAAATCAGGGGCCCTAAGTGCGTCGATAGACAGAATTTTGTAGTTTATTGCGTTATTTCCAAAATATGACCATACTGTACTCACTCGCTCACTGCCGACAATTTAGATTACTTTACCGAGCCCGACAGACTTGATAAAAAAAGACAGCAGCTGGGTATTTATTAGGTACAGCCGTCAAATGTTGCTGCAACATGAGAAGGAGGGGGGGGGGGGGGGGGGTGGCGGGGGGGCTTTTACGTTTTTCGAACAGTGTAGATCATTCGCACAATCTGATAAGGGTCTCCACTGTTCACAATTCCATCAATGACACATCAGTTGTACTTTATCAATTCATATATATTGTTATCGTGTTGCGAGTGTGTGCTATTTGAACAGGAGCTACACTGGTCACACATCCCATAAGCCCCATTTCTCGACATTGTTCGACATTTAACACGTCTTCGAACGTATTTTTGAATCAGCTGTCACCTGGATGTTGGAAATTGCAATTAGTCGGCGTGTTACCAGATGAATTTCGATATGAACACAATTAATGTGACTGTGACTGGAGAAATTGTGGTTATACATTTTCAGACCACTGTATATCTAAATCAGCATGTCCATCCCCACAGCCTGATCAATGTTTGCACTATTAGCCATTCCATCAGCGGAACCCCCGTTACCAAGGTGTTTGATCTCGTGGTTACAACAACAACAACAATGGCCGAAAGTGTTGAAAGCGTGCCCACTCCAAAGTAAGTATTATTTGATATTTTCCTTAAATGTACATGCCCACTCAGTAGGCACAAACAGGTCTCTATATGAGACATCATCTGATACATTTTCTGGCAAAATATCAGGGGCGATAACCGTGTGTCATTAACATACTAACGGACAGTAATATTTATTCTCTGTATTTATTTTGTGATGTGCAATGATCATACTTTATAATCTGTCGAACATAACATTTTGTTATGTGACACATTTAATTACATGTAGTATAAATAATTAAAAAATATCATGCCTCATTTGCATATGAAAATAGCCTGATACCACCGCGCGTCACTATCAGTAAAATACATATTGCTAAATGATTATATCTGTATAACGGGCACTCGTAATGTGTTGAGCAGACCGTGGCCGAAGGGTAACACCGTCGGACTGCCACCTGGCGACCCGGGTTCGATTCAGGGTTCAGTACCTAGTCGTGAGTATTTCTGAGATACTTTGTATTTCCTGCTCTAATAGTTCTTTCGGATGGCCCCGTGTATCAGATTTCCGGTTTCCTCTGTATCCACCTCCTTCCTTTCTCCCATTCTTGGGAGACGACATGCAAGGTCATCGAGCCAGTGCCGTCGTTAAATCCAAGCATTTACATTTACATTTACATTCGTAATGTTTAGAACTGGTGGAATAGTGACACAATTATACGCTTATTTAATTCCCATAAAGAACATTTCGTGCCTACTGAGTGGTCATGTACCTTTAATATGCAATGGGTTTTGATGCAATATAGCGCAGCAAACGCGTCTTCGTGATCTGCAGTTCGTCGTCCCAGGAGTTCGGCACATACTTATGTCGTGTTTGCGAAGAATCGATATCCGTGTCAGTAGACACGGAAATCGATTCTTCACAAAAACGACAGAAGTTGGCCAAAGTACCGAGACCCCCAAATGCAGCTCAACAAGACCTGTTTGATGCGCCATATTTCATCAAAATCCATAATAAGGCCAAAATAAAAGAATACGTACTTTGAATCGGAGGGCTTCTGTAAGTTTCAGTACTTGTTGTTGTTGTTGTAACCACGTGATCATACACCTTGGTTTATGCTTCGAACAAGTAATATTCAGCTCATCATCTCCTATTATCAGGTTATAGACAGTGCTACACACAAATCCACTAAACCCACTTTCTCTACTGTCTGTTCCACGTTTTACTGCCGACGATCATTTGGCTATTAAACACATCAAATATTAAAAATTATTTAAAAGTAAGTAGCTTTTCATCAATAATAAAAAAGTCGCCCTCCCTTAGCAATTTTATTTGATGAAACTCCGTCAAATATTGATTTTAGTCCAAAACAATTCCTATGGGAATTTAACATGGGGTCGATATTTCCCAAACTTTTCGTTACGAAAACAATTCGAAATTGACTCCGAAACCTGGCGATATAGCTTGAAAATGATGTAACTAAAGAAAACAAAAGTTACATTTTGAAAATCGGTCCGCAAATAAAAAAAATATTTAAAAACAAATCTATGTTACCCCCCATGTTAAATTCCCATAGGAAAATCTTTTTTTCGCAATAAAATCAATATTTGATGGAATTTCATAAAACAATATTTTTTCAGGAAGGCGACTTTTTTGTTATTGATGAAAAAGTACCTATAATTAAATATTGTTTAGATTTAATGTGTTTAATAGCCAAAAGTTCGTCGGCAACAAAACGTTGATTGAATATGATATTTCCCAAACGAGTTTATTGATTTCATAAGAGACGAAGCTATGCCGAGTTTCTTATGAAAGAAGTCAACGAGTTTAATGAAGACAATAGTAAACATGTTAAATCATCTAAAAAAAAATGTTAGATTATATTTATTGCATAAGTACACCATCATACATTGAAGCTGTACTGGTCACCAAACCTGCTTTCTGTAACGAGTTAATTTATGCTTATTTATTACACTGGTGTATTATTATTTGTGTTACACTGGTGTATTATTATTTGTATTACACTGGTGTATTATTATTTGTGTTACACTGGTGTATTATTATTTGTATTACACTGGTGTATTATTATTTGTATTACACTGGTGTATTATTATTTGTATTACACTGGTGTATTATTATTTGTGTTACACTGGTGTATTATTATTTGTGTTACACTGGTGTATTATTATTTGTATTACACTGTGTCAATACACTGCGAAAATCCATTTTATGCAAAAAACACAATTTATTTAGTGGGTGGTCCCGGGAGTTCTGCACATACGTATGCTTTTTTGCGAAGAATCGATTTACGTGTCAGTAGACACGGATATCGATTCGTCGCGAAAACGACAGAAGTTTGGGCCAAAGTACCGAGACCACCAATTGCAGCTTAACAAGACGCGTTTGATGCGTCATATTTCATCAAAATCCGTTACATAATAAAATAATTATAAACGAATACGTACTTTGAATCGGATGGCTTCTGGAAGTTTCAGTACCTGTTGTTGTTGTTGTATGCCACGTGATAATACACCTGGATTTATTTTAACTAGGTCGTTCAGAGCTTGCGGCTGAAAATCGGACTTGGTCTCCCGATGCAATCAATCGACACCGGTCAGCGTCACTTTGCAACATCAAGTCTAATTTTACAAGTCACGTAGTTACGCCAACCACAACTAATCTTCAAAACTGGGAGTTTACTAAAAATGTTACATGTCCCCGATTCGATATAAGGAACTATCCGAGGAACAGACTGAAAGTTTATTTAGACTGTAAGTCAAAATATCCCAAGCTGAAATCGTCGAGGACAATGTATACGGATGACATACATACAGTGCATTTTGGTGACCAATGTCTGGCGGATGTTATTGACAATTGCTGCAAAGACAGCAACCCAGTGCCTAATGTCGTCCACTACATTTGGTACAAAAGAAAGACTCTGCCGTATTGCATGTTTCTCAGTTTTATGAGTGTTCTCCGGTTCATGAAGCCGTGCTTAATCATGATCCACGGTGATTGTCTGCCTTACGGGGAATACTGGGACTATTTCGTGAGCATCTCGCCAAATATCGTGCACGTGATGCGAACGACGCCAACGGTCGTATATGAAACCACGCTGGCGTACATTGAACATGCCTCGGATGTTATGCGTATCGAGGCACTGCAACGTAAGTTATTCGTTAATATAATATTCGACAATGTCCATCCGTGGGTAATTATTTACCGTGGTACGAGGGAACTGTTTGAACACCAAGGCCGTAGGCCGCGGGTTCAAACAGTTCCCGAGTGTCACGGCAAACGTTTACCCACAGCTGGATATGGTCGAACGTTATTGTTACATTTCCGTCGAAAATATTGTAAGCCCAGTAACCATTGGTGATAAACTGCTGTGACAGGGCTGGGATGGGCTCTATCTCTGATCAGGTGATCTTAGTGTCATGGGTTTCCGCATGTTACTACCTTTTTATAAGTTGTCCGATATGTCGATAGCGAGATAATTCATTGGGTAATCAAATTCTGATAAATTCCAGTTTCCACTTACCGTTGCATTATTGCATCCAAGTGAAATTCCATGTCGATCCTCAAGTTTGGGAACCGCGAAGTTACAGATGCGACTGACCCTATTTTCCATGCGACTACCATGATCTACACACTGTTCGATACCTTTCTTGGTGTTAATTTATTCCATTGTTCACTGGGGTTCACATTATAGTTTGACCGCATAGAGTCACTTCCTTGTTTAGTTTACATTCCATGTTTTATGACATTTGTGTTTATAAACTTTTCCAAGATGGTGGAAGCGCAGCTGCACAGGAGATTTCAGCCAATCAGATCGGTTAGTCGCAAATGCGACCGACAGTCTGATTGGTGATCGCATCTGTGCGACTGGCCGCATCTTGCGCAGAATGTTATAAATACAAATAAAACTAATTTTTTTGTTTATGACATAAGAGATATACATCATAACTATCTACAATTATACTCACCACTGCCGTGAACGTAGTACATTACGAGTTTGAGACGAAGTACCTTTCGTCTACTGCTACGACACCGTTGCTACGCCATCACTAATGTAAACATACTTTTACTGTTGTTTCGAACTTACCTGGGAATCGACGTGGACCTGGACGCACTTGGACTGTCCCAATTCGTATAGGAGAAGGAGGATGATTCTAATGACCCTACATTACCTTATGAAAACATTCCTAGTCATGTGACCAATGATCACACTTATCCGTGTGCTGACAATGTTAATAAGTTGAAAATTTGTTCTATTAATGTTTGTAGTTTAATTACCAAATTGAAATCCCCTGACTTTGAAGAGTTTGTGGAATCGTATGACATTATATGTTTATCAGAGACAAAATTGGATGACTTTGATCAATTCGTATTGGATAGTTTTAAATTTGTCGGTGTCAACAGAAAATATGCAATGCGAAAGTCTGGTGGGATTGGTATACTGGTAAAGAAAGCCCTTTGGCCTTACATAGAGATTATTGATGATTCTTGTGAAAATTGCCTGTGGTTTAAATTGAAGGAAAATTATTGTCATATGAAATGTAATTTTGGTGTTGTATACATTCCACCAGAGGGTTCGCCTTACAGTTCTATTGATATTTTTGATAAATTGGAGCGTGACATGTTGCATATTCAGCAGATGACAATTATATTTGTTTGCTGGTGATTTTAATGCCAAAAGTGGCACTCTGTCAGACTTTGTTAATATTGAAGAAGTTATTAGTGATGACAATATTGACTATGCTACAAGTCTCATACTTAATAGACACGCTTTAGTTGATTTGGGTTTCACAATTGAGAGGCATTGTGCAGGTAAAACCAACACAAATAATTATGGTTACAAGCTTATGGATCTTTGTAAATCATTGGATGTTCATGTTGCAAATGGCAGGTGTGGGTTGGATGCTTCAGTTGGTAAACCAACTTCCACTGGAGGATCAATCTTAGATTATGTTATTTTATCGCCTTATCTGTTTCCAACTATTACTCATTTTGAGGTACTAGATTTTGATCCCATGATTTCTGATGTGCACTCTGCAATTGTTTGTGAGTTTGCTTTTCAAAATGACCGTCAACAAATAGGTTCACCTGCCACCTGCAACAATGAACCTCACAATGTTACCAGTGTCCGAGCGAAATGGAAACCTGAATCTCTAATGGAATTTCAAAATGCTGTTAGTCAAACAGATATCACAACGTTGTGTAATGATATTGACTTGTTAGCTACTTACACAGATATTGACATTAACGAGAAAGTTAACGACGTTACTAGCAGAGCATCTCGTGTTCTCATGGATGCTGCAGAGAAATGTAATTTTATTACTGCTGATCAGTCTACTTTATCAGGTTGCAGTGATAAAAATGCTCATAGAACTAAAAAGCCTTGGTTTAATCAAGCATGTAAAGTTAGTAGAGCTAGCCATATTAAATCTAAACGCAGGTATAGGACTTTAAATTCACAGTCGAATTACGATCAAGTAAAACAAAACAGTAAACTGTACAAAAGGGAAATAAATAAACAATTTAGGTTTGTATCATGATTCAATTGCAAATAAGTTGAGAAAGTTGAAAGACTCTGATTCTAAGTCATACTGGGCTATGCTCAATAAATATTCAGCTGAAGGCAAACATGTAGTTAGCAAAATTTCCGCCGACATATTTTATGAACATTTCAGTAAACTTAATAATGCAGATGAGTTAGACGATACTTTTTTGAGCCAATTGATTTTGCCAATTTACCAGAGTATAACACGGATCTGAATGAACCTATTTCCCCAGAAGAAATTCTTAAGGTAATTTCCAGGTTAAAAAGTAGAAAAGCATGTTCTATTGAAGATAACATTCTAAATGAGTATATCAAATATTCAAAAGACACTATGCTACCAGTGTACTGCAAACTTTTTAATCTTATCTTAGACAAAGGTACGGTTCCTGATATTTTGTGTAATGGAGTAATCTTACCTTTGTACAAGAATAAGGGTGACATGCAAAGCCCAGACAACTATAGAGGGATTACTATACTAAGTTGTTTTGGAAAACTTTTCACAGGAGTCTTGAACAATAGTTAAACAATTTTCTTGAAAAGTCCGGATTATTGGATGAGGAGCAGGCTGGTTTTCGTAAACATTATGGCACTACTGACCACATATTTACTCTGAAAATGCTAACTGACTTTTATTTATTCAAAAATAAACGTTTGTTTTGTGCATTCATCGACTATCGAAAAGCTTTCGACTCAGTTAATCGCACTGCACTTTGGAGGAAATTGCTCCAAACTCATGTTAATGGAAATTTCTTTAGAGTTATTTACAATATGTACGATAAAGCTAAATCATGTGTAAAAGCAGGTCAGCAGTTGTCTGACTTTTTTAAAAGTTCTGTCGGAGTTAGACAGGGTGAGAATTTGTCGCCTATTTTATTTTCTTTGTTTCTTAATGACCTGACTCAGTTTATATCAAATTCTTATGGAGGTTTAAATCTGTTAACTGATGATATTCACTCTTTCCTAGATACCGAAGAAGTAGATGTGTATTTCAAACTGTATTTACTTTTGTATGCTGATGATACTGTTATTTTCGCGGAATCAAAAGAGGAATTACAGATAGCTCTGGATGCAATGCAAAATTACTGCAATATGTGGCAACTTCAAGTCAACACAGCAAAAACAAAAGTGGTTATTTTTTCCAGAGGTAAACTTAGGAATAAACCCTTATTTTATCTCAATGGTTCTAATCTTGACGTAGTTGATGACTTTAGTTATTTAAGGTATTAAATTTAATTTTAATGGTAAGTTTGCAAAGACTAAAAAGCATTTGGTAGATCAGGCACGAAAAGCAATGTTCCATGTAATTAAGAAATGTCGGAAATTATGTTTGCCAGTTGATTTGCAGCTTCACCTTTTTGACACAATGATTGTCCCAATTTTACTGTATGGGTCCGAGGTAATGGGGCTGTGAGTCACTAGATGTAATAAACCATTTTCAACTTAAATTCTATAAAATGCTACTAGATGTCAAACAAACTACATTTACTAACATGGTATACGGTGAAGTTGGGACAGTTCCGATTGCTGTAAAAGTTAAAAGCAGAGTTCGCAATTTTTGGAGCAGACTAATCACCGGCAAGCAGGACAAAATATGTTGTATTATGTATAAATTACTGTATTCAATGCATACACAAAATGTTTACCATTCGCCCTGGATAAGGTTTGTCCACGATACATTGGATAGTCTCGGTATGTCTGACCACTGGTTGTTGCAAAAAGTTGATCATCCTTTAGTTTTTAAGCATAAGGTTAAAGCTGTTTTGAATGATCAATATATGCAGCAGTGGAATACTAATATTTGTAATTCAGCTAAATGTTTAAATTACAGAATATATAAATCCACTTTTGAGTTTGAAAAATACTTGAAGATTCTTCATCCATCATTAGCTTCTATTATGAGTAAATTCAGATGCTTAAGTCATAAAATGCCTATTGAACAAGGTAGATTTTTTGGAATAATTAGAGACAATAGATTATGTAATATATGTAACAGACAGGAATTAGGTGATGAATTTCACTATCTTTTTAATTGCCCATATTTTTCCCAAGAAAGGAAGAGGTATATTTCCAAAGAATGTTATACATCACCTAACACCTACAAATTTGATGCAATTATGAATTCGACAGAAAAACAAACACTTGTCAAATTAGCATTGTTTATGAAAGTAATCATATCAAAATTATTCTCAGCTTTCAATAATTTTAAGGTTATTTCATCTTCCTTAACTTCATATACATGTATCATGTTTGTATGTATAATTTGCGTGTGTTTTATATCATGCCATGTTTGTTTGTTGTGTTATGTTTTCTTCTTAACTCAGATGCCCATATGGGCCATGAGTAATAAAAACTTGAAACTTGTCAAGGAATCGCTTCCCGTCACATTGCTACTCCATATCATAACCATGGTCTATTGTTGCACTAATACCTACTCTACTATAACGTTTTTTAGAGTGCATTTATTCGGAATCCTGACGTATTGATTTTCATAGTGAGATCGATTGTACGGCTTATGATAATTTTCATAGTGATAGTACGGTTTATGAAAATTTTCATAATGACTATTGTTTTTCTCAGAACAATGTTATGAAAATTTTCATAGTGACATCAATATATGAGTTGCACTGGTGATTGCTGAGTAATTTTCATAGTCAAGTGCAGTCTAAATTTTTCATAACCCTCCTTATGCATATGGGGTCGCTATTTTGAGCAACTGGATTTGCTCAAACGAAACTGGAGCCTGTTATACATGTACTTACAAAGCCGCCTGCGTTAAACTGTCCTGATGTCAACGTTTCTAAACATCTATTGGCAATCCCACCTCGCAATCAAGCACAGCTCAGACTCAGTCATTCAATCAGTTCGAAGAGCTGACACGTCTGATTTACAGTGGAACATCTCCCAACCGGACACCCTGGGGACCTCCCAGGGTGTCCGGTTTGGAGAGATTCCACTGTACAACAATTGACAAATAGTGACAAGATTAGCGCAGGCGGTGGTGTACACGTCTCTATTCTGCTCCAGGTTACGGCGGCGCGTATTTGGATTACGACACGGTCCTTCTCCGTCCGCTGGAGCCGCTCCGGAAATATAACTACACACAGGGCCACGAAGACCACGACATCCTGGGCTCACAGCTGATCATGGCGCAAAAGGAATCGCAATTCCTCCATAAATGGCACCTCAGTTACAAAAACGATTACAAGAGCACTTGGGGATGGAACGCCCTCCAAGTACCGTTTCAAATTGCCAGAGACAACCCAGAGCTGATACATATAGAGGGCTATAATTTTACGCGGCCGGACTGGGATCATGCACAGCTGATATTCGAGGAGAATTTCGACTGGACTATTAATTACGCGATGCACCTGTATATCAGGGTATATGAGAAGACGGTGGATCACATGATCATACGAAAGTTAAATACCACGCTGGGAGCGATAAGCAGACATGTACTGTTCGGGAATAAGGAATTATGTCGTCACTGAAAAATGTGGCGTACGTCATAACATGTGGATGTGACTGGAGAAGTGGGGCTTCTGGTTCTTCCGACCAGTGTAGATCCAGATCAGCCTGTGCATCCGCACTGTTCGCCATTCCATCATGCTTCGTGGAATATGGATCGTGATAAGGCTACAGGAGTGTGCTATTTGATCAGGAGCTGCACTGGTCACAAATCCCATAGACCCCATTTCTCCAGTAACAACCACATATAATTGGCATATACATCGCTACCAGGTTACAGGAGTGTGCTATTTGATCAGGAGCTGCACTGGTCACAAATCCCATAAACCCCATTTCTCCAGTAACGACCACATATAATTGGCATATACATCGCTACCAGGTTACAGGAGTGTGCTATTTGATCAGGAGCTACACTGGTCACAACTCCCATAAGTCCAATTTCTCCATTCACGGCCACAAATATAACTAGAACCTAAGTCTAATTAGCTTCTCAAAAACGTTATAGAGAATTGTAGATCAGTGCCGTGAATGGGAAAGCCTCGCCCATCCCGTTTCCTATGCCTCGCCTGATTGTTGCAGAATTCCAGGCACTAAAGTAAATTCAACGTGTATGATCACGTGGTACTAACAACAACAACAAGTACTGAAACGTATTCTTTTATATTGTCCTTATTACGTTACAACGGATTTTGATGAAATATGGCGCATCAAACGAGTCTTGTTAAGCTGCATTTGGTGGTCTCTGTACTTTGGCCCAAACTTCTGTCGCTTTTGCGAAGAATCGATTTTCGTGTCTGTAGACACGGAAATCGATTCTTCGCAAAAACGACATACGTCTGTGCCGAACTCCCTGGACGACCAAATGCAGCTCATGAAGACGCGTTAGCTGCGCCATATTTCATTAACATCCGTTTCATATTAAGGAACATATAAAATAATACTTACTTTGGAGTGGGCAAGATTTCAACACTTTCAGCCACTGTTGTTGTTGATATAACCACGTGATCATGCACCTTGAAATTGTATTTATCACGCCAAAACCTCCTAAAATGCCACTTACATGTAAGTCAAATTAGTTTAGCTAATTTAGTCTTCGTAAGCGAAATAATTTCTACCTGACAGAACCAAATTATTGCCAGTCTAGCTTCAGCCAAATACTGTCATGTATTTCACGATTGACATTGACAAGTTGTATGATCACGTGGTTACAACAACACTAGTATTTATGTTGATCTATGAGGGATCGCAGTCAGTTATGTCCCTTTGCTAATCTACTTATAGAGATTCGATCCTATGCTGTATTTCAGAATTTCTTTCTTACTAAATAGTACGTATTAATTCGTTGCCACGAAATAAAAATTCGTTCCCTCGAATTAATAATTCGTTCCCACGATATAACAATTCGTTGCCACTATATAACAATTCGTTCCCACGAATTTTAACAATTAAAATAGCTTCAAAGTATATCAAAGGTGTTGCGCGCGCAGCTGGGCGCCAAAACAATTCGTGGGAACAAATTGTTAATTCGAGAGAACGAATTGTTCATTCGAGGGAACGAATTAACAATTCGTGGGAACGAATTGTTAAATTGAGGGAATTAATTTTTATTTCGTGGGATCGAATTGTTAATTTGAGGGAACGAATTGTTATTTCGTGGGAACGAATTGTTATTTCGTGGGAACGAATTAATAAAAAAGAATTCTACGTCCCCTGCGGGGCTCCGTAGAATAGCACAACACTTGAGTTTTGCGAACAGAGTAGACCCAGATCAGACTGCACACTGATTGCAATAGCATTAATAAGTGTGAAAATATGAATCTGGCAAATAATGTAGTACCAGATCAGATTGCGTAGATACGTAGGATGACTCGGATCAAAACTAGTAGAAATCACTATATCGACCCCTTTTCACAACACATCATGCTACATTCGTTCTTTTTACAAGCAATAAGACTCTGAACTACAACATTTGGATCGTATTTCTATAAATAAATTCAATGGAGAATGACTAGCTACGATCCCCCATTAAACACACTGGGACGTTCGTGAAGACGGCTACTTTCACGAACATCCCACTAGTCAAGTGTAAATACCATAAAATGCTTACGGAACCATGCATCACTGGAAATGCCAAAATGAACGTCGAACGTTGCTGACGTCATCAAATGAATACAACGTCATGGTACTATGACGTGATAATAAACATGTCAACAACATTAAAAACAATAAGAAATACACATCTAGCCTTATATTCATATTGTGTGGGGTAATTGTGAGTCACATTAGATGGACTATTGCCCTAGTATTAGAATAGTATAGTTGTATTTGCTAGATGTGAGACAAGCGCGTGTTTGGCGAGAATACACGAGTCCGACGTCAGGATGGATGTCGGTACTCGACGTCACAAAGAGAATACAAGGTGGGCGAACACGTGGTTTCCGAACGGCATTACGTCATGTTTTTTAGATGTGTTTACAGTATATTTTTTTAATATCTTGCTAATGGAATGACATATTTTTATGATATATACCGCAACAAATGCGGTACACGTTGCCCTGTATTTTATAGGCGGCTTTAATGTCATAATTGTGTTGTTTTGACGAAGGATCGGTTACCGTAAATGTAAATAAAAACTAGAGCAAGTGAATGTAAGAAATAAACGGCACTCGATTCTTTGTGAAATTTATAAGTTATTGTAAAGCACTTTCAGAGCACCCATAACACACATATGTCATCGTATTTGGTGCGCTACATATCATCAAAATCCGTCCGTTTTTTAGGAAGATATTAATGAAAATCTACTGTAAAACTTACGTCACAGATTACATAACGTCGGAAAATCTGGTTCGGAAACCACGTGATCATACACCTTGGAATACCAGGCTGGTGTCTTTTATTATCAAGTTTATCAGGCAAGGCTAGGAATTCCGAAGACAGCAACCTGGTATTCTAGTTATCATGTAACGTTTTATGTTGGAAAATTACTACAGCTCACGTCGTTATCTATGGACATAAGTCGGACTTGTTGTTTACTTGATTCGATAACGTCACTTGACGTCATCCCACCAACGGAACGTCATATTCGCTTCGTTGTAATCCGGATGATTGTATCAGGTCAATGCCTGATACAACAATATGTTATCAGTCAGTACGTAATCGGACAATACAGGACAGGTTACCTGTCATCCCACCAACGGAACGTCATATTCGCTTCGTTGTAATCCGGATGATTGTATCAGGTCAATGCCTGATACAACAATATGTTATCAGTCAGTACGTAATCGGACAATACAGGACAGGTTACCTGATAAAGTAGAAGACAGGTGTCAGACGTCACAGTATAATACAGGTGTCCGACGTCACAGTATAATGCAGGTTTCTCCATGACTGAATACAGACGCTAGAGTGGAATACAGACGCCATATTAGAAGACATGTGTATACGTCACAGTATAATACAGGGGCCTGTTTCACAAAACTTCGTACGACTAAAATGTTCGTAAGTTCAAATTTAGGATCGTCTAGAAATTTCAATTCATGGATTTATATTTATCGAGCATAGTCTGCATATGCAGCCTATGCTCAATAAATGTAAATCCAAAAATTGTTCACAATAAAACATTGTTAATGTGAAATTTACAGACTATCATACATTTGTACTTACGAACATTTTAGTCGTACGAAGTTTAGTGAAAAAGCCCCCAGGTAGCAACGCCAGCCAGAGCAAAATTCAGACGTTAAACTGGAATGCAGATATCAGAGTCGAATACTGACGTCATAGCAGACGACAGATGCTGATGTCACAGTAGAAGTCAAAGGACTGAACGTCCTGAAATTATTCGCAGTATGTGTTTGTCGATGGATGACACATATATTAATAATTAATCTAAACTGGAAAGCGTTTCGCGAAAAATAAGCGCGGGAATTTCACAGCAGCAGCAACAACAACAAAAACAAAAACAGCGAGTTAAAAATAGATTTTTGGAAAACCCATAATAATTTATATTCTGAGCCCTATTGTGAACCGAAATCGAAGATTGTATGTGCACCGAACTATGGAGTTACGAATCGCTAATAATCGAGTATGGCGGTTAATCGTCGTACACTTAGACTACGGAAACATGTGCAATAACAAATTTAGCACAACAAAGCAAACAATACATATATCACACTGAAAAGGCGACCAAGCGAAGTTGTTAGAACTATTTATTATGGCGTAAGACCAGTGGTTTTAAACACTTCACGTAAGACCAGTGTTTTTAAACAGTTCACGTAAGACCAGTGTTTTTAAACAGTTCAACCCGCAAAATGTGTGCTACGACCGACATATGGCTAACTTGCATAACATCTGGAAGACTTCAGATTTGGATGTTGGTTGTATAATTCTTCGCTAGCGCTCGAATAAAAATACGCCAAGCAGACTACGTAAAGTCATGTATGTGGCTGTGACTGGAGAACTTAATTTCAATTTATGGATTTACATTTATTGAGCATAGGCTGCCGTTTCACTAAACTTCGTACGATTAAAATGTTAAAGTGCAAATTTAGGATCGGCTTGACATTTCAATTGATGGATTTACATTTATTGAGCATAAGCTGCATATGCAGCCTATGCTCAAGAAATGTAAATTCAATAATTGTTTACAGGAAAACATTGTTAATGTAAAATTTACAGACTATCATAATTTTGCACTTACGAACATTTTATTCGTAAGAAGTTTACTGAAACGGCCTAGATAACGCTCCAGATAAGCTGCGTATTTGTTTAAATACCCAATTAAAATTGCCAAAAACCCAATTGAAATCAGAAGTAGCGAGTATCAAAATACAATAAAAAATTTGTGGTACATGTACCTTTATCATGCTGAAGAAAACAATAAACAGACCACAAATATAGCCAATCTTTCTTCTTTTCCATGAAAACACATCATGAAATCTCATGAAATGCCGATACATGTTTTCCTTTCGAAGCAAACTATTCAATAATTGCTGTCTGTTAATGTATAAACAGTAGTGTGATTTTATTTTACCCAATTAAAATTTCGAAATACCCAATTGCTTCAGAAATGATGGAGTGACAATACTCAATTACTAATTCCTTATCTGAAGCCCTGACTTGTGTAGCTCTTGATCACATAGCGCACTCCTGTAGACTGACAAATATCTATATTGCTTGTGTGAGGCAAGACGGTGTTTCACTCATGGAATGGCGGATGCACAGGCTGATCTGGATCTATACCGGTCGCAAAACCCACAAGCCCAATTTCTTCTGTCATTGCCACCTATTAGAATGCATCTACCGACTTCACAGGAGAATGCATGTGTCGACGTCATAGTAGAATACACGCGCCAACGTCACTTAAATACCGACGTCACTCTAGACTGTAGTGTCGACGTCGCAGTAGAAAATACAATACCGAGGTAACAGTAGCATACAGGTGCCGACGTCACAGTAGAAGACGTGTACGAACGTCACAGAAATTACAGACGTCACAGTAGAAGACGTGTACGAACGTCACAGCAATTACAAACGTCACAGTAGAAGGCGTGTACGAACGTCACAGCAATTACAGACGTCACAGTAGAAGGCGTGTACGAACGTCACATCAATTACAGACGTCACAGTAGAAGACGTGTACGAACGTCACAGCAATTACAGACGTCACAGTAGAAGACGTGTACGAACGTCACAGCAATTACAGACGTCACAGTAGAAGACGTGTGCGAACGGTACAGCAATTACAGACGTCACAGTATAATGCACGTGCCGATGTCGTGGAAAATATCGATATAGCAGTAGCATGCAGGTGTCAACGTCACAGTAGAAACCACGTGTCGATAAATAATGCATGCGCGGACGTCACATAATATACCTACGTCACAGTAGAATGCATGTGTCGATGTCACAGAAATACGGACGTCACAGTACAATGCAGGTGCCTGACGGGTTCACTTAACTTTTCCAGTACAAGGCCTGTGGTATGGCGTTGAAGGAGGGTTCCTGGAAGTTCTGGGGGAAATACAGTCTGCAACAGAGGAGGCAACCAATAGTATAGTAGTTACAATAAAACTGAGACAGGCCATGTGATTTTATACCTACTATCTGTGTCACGTTTTGCTGCCGACGAACTTTTGGCTGTTACACACATCAAATCTAAAACATATTTGAATTTAAGTACTCTTTCATCAATAATAAAAAAGTCACCCTCCCCAAATTTTTCATTTCATGAAATTATGATTTTATTGCGAAAAAACGATCTCCCTATGGGAATTTAACATGGGGCTGAAAATAGATACTTATTTTCAAAAAAATAATAATTTGTGGACCGAATCTAACTTGTTTTCTTAGTTATATTATTTCCAATCTATCTCGCCAGGTTTCGGAGTCAATTTCCAAAATGTTTTGTTTTTTACCCTCCTCGTCACTCTGGAGTCCCTTTTTAGCACCGTGTTAAATTCCCATAGGAAAATGTCTTCGCAATAAAATCAATATTTGTTGGAAATTTCATCATTGAAAAATAATTGGGGAGGGTGACTTTTATTTTTGATGAAAAAATACTTACATTTACATATTTTTTAGATTTAGTGTGTTTCGTAGCCAAAAGTTCGACGGCATCAACACGTGGAACAGTCAATAAGAAGGTGTGCGATATCTCGTTAAATGTGATCCAGGGCCAGTTGGATGGTGGTCGTTTAACGCAGAAAGTGTAAAATACGCTGGTTCTACATTGGTAGCAAAACCAATAAGCCCCATCCAAGGACAGCTACATATAAAGCCTGATTACCTAATGTCTGTTTAACGAAAGCTGCCAAAATCTTACCGCTATATAAACAATGCAAAAACAATATTTTCGACACTATTATATTATAGCAAAATTTAAGAATGAGCCTTCGTTTTATTTATTGAAATTTGGTAAAATATTGATTTTATCACGAAAAATTAATTTTTCTATTGGAATTTAACATGGGGAAAAAGAAGGCAGAGGATCAGGGGGAGGAGTTAATTTTTTTTATTTTTTTTTCGAAATTGACTCCAAAACCTGACTAGATAGCTTCGAAATGATCTAACTAAGAAAAGAAAAGTTAGATTTTGAAAATCAGTCCAAAACTTCTGAAAATATGAAAAATTTCCCCATGTTAAATTTATTTACCTCATAGACATCACAGCGTGAAGATGCGTATGGGAATTTAACATGGGGATTTTTTTTCCACAATAAAATCAACATTTAACAAAATTTCACGAAATAAAAAGAAGGCTCATTCTTAAATTTTGATAAAATTTAACATTATCGAAAAAGTACTATTTTTAAATTGTTGTAACATTTGGGCAGGTTTCGTGGAACAGACAATACATACACTATGTGTCATTAACTTTGAAAACTTTTTTTACCATTTCCCGATGATAATGTATGTTAAAGACCACACACCATAGAGCATTGGAGTGTTTTTGTACATGAATTGGGCCATGCATGCCAATGTTTTTCTATGTTAAGCGTCCACCTGGATAGCCAAAACCTACTTAGTAATACGTATCCGGTAAAAACAAACAAGGCTTTGAAAAAAAGCGAATGTAAATTTATGTTAAAAACTTCCTGATGATGTTTCACAAATTTAAATTGCCGCTAAATAATAAGAAAACACTCTTATTAAACTTATTAAGTGTAAATTCATGAACGGATTTAAAACTTAGACAAATCCCAAATCAAATTTAATATTACTTCACGTCCAGTAAATAGTGTAAAATAGCACACACGGTTTGTTTGTTCTTTCTTAGAACCATTCACAAAACCTACCCGCAAGCGGACGCTTAACAAAGGAAGAACTTGCTATGGCCTTACGCTAAATCGGACACCGTGTGCGACTTTTTCTATACAAACTAATCAATTATCATACATTTGCTATTCTCTGCTACTTCCATTTGTCGTATGAATGTTGTGGAACCTATTTGCCAATAACAGTCACCCATTCTGCTCTGGATATTCACTAAATTAAAACAAAGGTTTACCGTGGTGGTGGCACGAAAAGTCAGCGGCTGGAACTGAAACCGCCTCACATGACAAACATGTTCAAACTAACAAAATATTCCCAAAACATATGCTTGGACATGGTGTAAATGATACATTAACATGCCTGTGAAATAGATTAGTACACCAATTGACTGGTTTCTGCAAGCAACGAGTGTCTCTGGCATACACCATCTCATTAGTGTTTTACTTTACTACGTTTGACTACACCGCGCATGAATATATAATGATTTAGTGTGGTTAAACCTTCACAAGTATAGTCCGGTTCTGACGGAATGCACATAATGTACAATATCCATTGGCACCGGTTATGATTGAGCTGAAAACATCGGCACAATTTGGCTGGCATTCAGCTAGAACAGCAATGTATGCAAACATTTCAGCAGTGAGTGTATTTTTGATGAGTTTCACTGTCAATACTAGTGTATGTTTTTGATTTTAAAACAACATGTATGTCTTTGTCAACCAATTGCGTTAAATAAACGCCATCGAATTGGAAGCAACCATGTAATTTTCACAAGAAAATGCTGAACAGTACAGCCTTTTCTTGTGAAAATGTCCTGGCTACATAGAAGCAATGGTTTTACAATGCCTTTGCTACACTGCTTGTTAAAACTTTGAATTTTATTGACAACATTGTGTACAGCCTGATCGTACATAAAAGAAATTCTTAAAAGTCAGATTAAAATATACATGTTGTTTGTGTCATTTGACAAGGAATAATACAATATTTGAATTACAGAGGCACCTCCCGTAACCGGACACCCTCGGTGAGGAGAGGTGTCATTGTATTACCTGACACCTTTGATCCATTGGTTTCCAGTCATAGGGTGAAGAGATGTCCCAATATATTCAATATTCAATTTATTAGTACTTAAACACTTGTATAACTGGTTTTCCTCCATATGAAAAACAGGTCACGGCCAACAACTGATCGCTGTGAACATAGTAAGCCCCATATTTCTTGGGTTGGGCATTTTTATCGACCAGTTGCAATTTCTGCGGGGTGTGTCGTCCTACTACCCTTCCTGTTTTGTGGCTTGAAGGGGTGCGCCGATGGGACGGCGGGAAATACGGCATACATACATGGTGACAAGTCGTGGCGTATGGATATTTCTCTGTATTACCTGACGGCCGTGACCCACTAGTGTCCCGTCATGGGGAGGAGATAGTGGTTGGACGTTTCAGTATTCACCCCCTGTTCGTCATTGTCCACGTACTGCATTTCCCGTCTCCAGTTTGTGCACCGCCAGCCCTTGCAGTAGAATTAAATTCATGTAGACACCTGTGTGCGTTAATCTTTCACAGGTTATAACGTTTTCTGAACATCTATTGGCTATGCCAACTCGCAATCAAGCAGTACTTTTTGTTCGTCTTACCCTGAGCTGTAGCACAGCTCAGGCTCAGCCAAACAATCTAATTGATTTCAAGTAAAGTTTTTACGTATTTTGAACCAATGAAATTGACAATGTGGATGTGGATGGAGTTTCTAGTAGCGAGTGTATTTCAGGGGTAATTGGACTCATCTATCTGTATTTTCTGCAGTCATTTGGTCAAGTGTTAAGGATTAAACGTCGATAAGCTAACAGTGGGCCGTTTCGCTAAACTTCGTGCGACTAAAATGTTCGTAAGGGCAAATTTAGGATCGTCTGGCAAGTTCAATAGACGTATTTAAATGTAAATCCAGTAATTGTTTACAAGAAAACATTGTTAATGTTAAATACACAGATCATAATTTGGCACATAATTTTAGTCGTACGAAGTTTTACCAGTGGCACGGAGCCAGCAGTCGATTCGTGCAGCTGTTTGCTGCATGGTTTCGTAATCCCGCCGCCCTACTCTGATTGGTGTAAACAGTCGTGACGCAAGAATAGTTGGCGGAGTATTGCTCGATGTTGTGTAGAAGAGGAGCTGCGTTTTCAGTCGATCCTGACCTGCCACATCGTTTGGCGATGACGTGTGATCCATCGAGTCGGAAGCTACGTATACCCTTTCTGAAAATTATCATATTTGTTTCATATTACACAATTATTGACATTTGAGGAGGTATATACGGGATTTACCGACCTGATAAAAGTCATACTCACCGTGTACATCGACTCAAAAGACAATACTTGTTGTATTCCATGACTTATGGTTTTGCTGAAACCCAACTGACATTTTCATTTATTGTTGTTGTTTTGCTGTCAAGTGCGCCGTACATGTGTACGCTTGCTGTTGATTGGATGATACTATTTGCGTAGTGTTGTTCAATTGACTCGTCGTTGAGCCGTGTCATGTGTCCGTTGCGTGATCAGTGAGTGACTCGCGCATCCAGGTCAATATCACATGACTGATAGGTGAACATCATACATGTCCGTAGTCATGTGACTCTCCAACAAATGTAATTCAATTCAGACAGCCTTTTAATTTGCACACACATATTTAGATTGGAGGAGTAAGCTGATCCGATCTCTCAATATCCGCCGAGGGCCCACAGCTAATGCATCCAAATGCCCACGTGATGGTGCAGAGGCGTCTGAAGCAAATTAATATTGGGGAGGCGGCAGTCGACCCAAGTGAAGCGAGGGAGTGCTAGGGGGGTGACAATTATTAAAAAGGTTTGTCTGATTTGTATTAGATTTCACCATCTATACATATTTGGAAGTGTTCAAAATGCAAATACCAATAGTATACTTATACTATATCATTTTGCATGTGTGTAATCTGTTTTAGTATGTACATGTATTACAAAAAAAATAAACAGACAACATATTACAGTCAGTTGTCAGGAATGGCACTTTTCCCGCGCTCGGTAAAGTCAATATTTTACATTTGAAATTACATAATCGAATTAACATTTTATTACCAGGAAACTCACTACACTACACGTGGTGTTTGTTTACCCAAATCACGATCACGTCCCGATCCCAAACTCACAGCAAAAACAAATATGTGTTTGGTCCAAATATTGGGGCGGCAGCCGCCGCCCCTGCCGCCCCAGTTCCGACGCCTCTGTCAGGTGGTATTAACATGGCCCTATTGCATAGTTAACGAGCTAGAAATACGTCTAGATAAAGTACAGACAATGGAGAACATGATAAAAGCCACGTGATTGTGTACCCAGGAACATAAATCATGAAATATATGTACAGAAACTGTGAAATTTTCCAAATTACATGGCTTGTCTCCTATGCAAAAAGCCACGTGATTTCGTGCTTAAGGTCCCGTTCTATACCTGATCATCATTTAATAAAAGACAATTGATTCATAAATGTGATGTCATAATTATATGTATAACATACAAGTGAACACTGCCTCGTTACTGAATCCTATACGGTACATTGAGTGGCCAACTCGGCCATCTTTGTGTATTCCAGCCATCAGCCAATGTCACCTCTTCTGGCGTTTGACAAAGAACTGACAATGCGAAGTAGAGCATTATGCTATAACACATGCAGCTACAAATCATACATAACATCCAGGAACACTTTCGTCAACTTCCGACGCCATTTACAGAAAATATCGCAATATCTGTAAATATTTTTCATGTAACATCGCACCTCTTTTTCGGTACAAAATCATATGACAGGAGAAATGGGATCCCGACCAGGAAAGCACAGCGGTTGTACGACACACTCATTGTAATGTACTGAATGCCTAGATTGACTGAACATTTGCGTTCGGAGGTTGTGGGGATGCTGAGCGATGTAACGTCCTATAGAGCCATAGCTATGCGGTTTCTTTGTCATCACTCGAAAATCCTGAGGCTGCAGCATCGTTATTAGGACACTGGATGCGTCAAATACCGAGCCAGGTGCCCAGTTTCACTATACTTCGTACGAATAAAATGTTCAGAAGTGCAACATTATGATAGTCTGTAAATTGCACATTAACACTGTTTTCTTGTAAACAATTATTGAATTTACATTTATTGAGCATAGGCTGCATATGCAGCCTATGCTCAATACATGTAAATACATCAATTGAAATTTCCAAAATATCCAAAATTTGAACTTACGAACATTTTATTCGTGCGAAGTTTAGTGAAACGGGCCCCTGGACCGGACGACCGTGAGTAATAATCCATCGACAGGATGCAACCATACAGCTGCTGCACCATCGGGATCGTTTCAGGCCAGCAACTGTTACCGCCAGACGTACGAGGGGTCATCATGGATAAGCTACATTGCAACGGTATTCCAAAATGTAAATGGTAGCAAACGTTATGAGACGCGTTATCGGTACCATTTGCAACAAAAAGGATTTTGTTTCAGGCTCAGTATCCACCCCGTTACGGTGCGACGCCGACTCCGATATGTGGGTATTCGATGCAGACGACCCGTTAGAGGTTTCGTACTTACACCCAGACATAAACTTGAGCGGGCACGATGAGCTAGACTACATCAGCGATATATTCAACGGCAGTTGGGCAGCGTTTTATTCTCCGATGAGTCTAACTTCAATTTAAGCCGTGCTGACGGTCGGGCGCGAGTCTACAGACGCCGCAATGAGCGTTTGCATGAAACGTGTGTGCTCAAGTATAACCGATTGGGTGGTGGTAGTATTCATGTCTTGGGCGGAGTCACTCTCGTGGAGGAAACACAATTGGTTTTACTGGAAAGAAATGTGACCGCTCAGTCCTACATTGATGACGTACTTCAGCCGATTGCCACGCCATTTGTGTCGTAGAGGCGGCCAGCTCCAGCATGTTAACAATCCTGCACATCGAGCTCGTCTTTCTCCAGCAGAACAACGTAAATATAATAGACTAGACGGCTTTATCGCCAGACATGGCTCCCATTGAGCATGTCTGGGACGCCTTGGGTAGGCGTGTCTACGCACGGCGTCCTCCTCCCCGGATCATCCTTCAACTTCGTGCAGCTCTTGTGGACGAGTGGATCAATATTTCCTATCACATCCTATCGTATCTAACTAAAGGAGGTAACACGTTTACCTGTTAAATAGTACTAAATTCATTACAATTGTATATACATATACAAATAATCGTAGACACAGTTCCAAAACGAATCGTGGATATGAGTAGTACTAATTTTTGAGCGGGGAAGCACAAGAAACATAAACTAGATAAATCAAACCACAATGAGGGACCGTAGCTAGTTATTTCCCTTTAAATTTTTACGGACTATCATACGTATGCTCTTACGAACATTTTAGTCGTACGAAGTTTAGTGAAACGGTCCCCTGATTTATATACACACGTCAACCATGTTTTCTTGTAAACAATTATTGGATTTACATGTATTGAGCATAGGCTGCATATGCAGCCTATGTTCAATAAGTGTAAATCCATAAATTGAAATTTCCAGACGATCCTAAATATGCACTTACGAACATTTTAGTCGTAAGCAGTTTAGTGAAACGGGCCTCCGGTCCAATGTAGTTTCGGGTCTTATTGCTTGTAAAAAGAGCGAATTTAGCCTGAATTGTTATAAAAAGGAACACGTATAGCGATGTCGACTAGCGTTGATCCAGATCATCCTACATAATATCTACGCAATCTGATCCGGGGCTGCATTATTTGCCAGATTCATATGTTCACAGTTATTATTGTTATTGCAATCAGTGTAGACCGAGATCAGACTGCACAGCTATGCATTCTGATCTGGGTCTACTCTGCAAAACTTTTGTGCCATTGAGTAAGAAATAAACTCTGAAATACAGCATGTGACCGGATCTATATAAATATATTTGCAAAGGGAAATAACAAGCTACGATCGCCATTTTGTCATTTTAGTATTTGGTCCGAAATGTAATAACATAACTTGGTATTTATAGTATCATATCATAATATAGTATCAGACTATCATAATTTTGCACTTACGAACAGTTTAGTGAAACTGTCCCCTGGTTACGTTGGCGTCTTGGCTAATGTTTTACGTTACGGCGTCATAATTCCAGCACAAAAATATTTACACAATTCCCTAACATTTGATTGGCCCGTAGCAAGTCTCAAAGTTCAAAATTTATATCCCAGTAAACTCCCACGCCGAACTACTTTCTACAGGTGCGCTGTCAGTGCTGTCAATGTAAACAAATGGCTGCCGTCTGTCAAAATAAACACATTTTCTTGATGAATTTATTTCAAAAGCTGGAATTATAAGTATTGAATGGCCTTTTTGTGGAATTTATCGGGTATACAAACTTGGAAAAGTCGCGGGAATACTAGACGAGGCCTTCCGGCTACTGAAAGGATAAAGAAACGCAGGGTAACAATATACGCAATAATTATTTAAATGCTTGGCCTAAAATTGTGAAAACCGGTCAGGCGACTATCCTGGTCACTGTGCACCCAAACCGGTGCCTAAAGTTACTCAACCGTGTAATGCACCGTACCACATAGAGAAAGTGATAAAAAGCCAAAAACACGTGCAGCATGATGATGATAAGTTCGTCAAAACATTTTGTCATACCACTTGATACGCTTGAGGTATGCACATCGTTTTCCGCTATTTACACTGGATTTATAGCTCTCACAATCATGGTACGTCTGACGGAAGTTCAGAGGGGTCAGGCTATTGCATTGCTAATGCAAGGTCAAACGCAACAGCAGGTTGCTATGCAGTCCGGTGTGAGAGAGACCGGAAGGGTTGCCGACCGACCGAGATCGGGACGTCTGCGCGTAACGTCGCGACGTCAAGACAGGGCTATTCGTCTCGCCCACCTACGTAATCGCCGCGTTACTGCCACTGAAACCGCTATTAACACGGTAGGCAATCATAATCGCCACATTCACCCCAAAACTGTAAGAAATCGTTTGCGCGAGGTCGGTCTGCGAGCACGTCGTCCCAACGTTGGTCTGCCTCTCACTCGTGCACGTCGCGCGCGTCGTATGGCTTGGTTGGCGGCACATGCTCCCAGACGATTTCCAATGAGGCAATGGAGACAAGCCTTTTTCACAGATGAGTCCCGGTTCACTCTTTTTCGTCCGTACGGTCGACGTCGTGCATACCGACGTCGTGGGGAACGCTTCGCCGACGCTTGCGTTCTTGAGAGGGATAGGTTTGGGGGTGGCTCGGTTATGGTCTGGGGAGGGATATCTCACGGGGTAAAGTCACCGTTGAAATCCTCCGCCCGGTTGTTGTTCCATTTGTGCAACAGCGTCAACTAATTTCCCAGCATGATAATGCCCGGCCCCATGTAGCCAGAGTTTGTGAAGACTTTCTCGCTGACCATAACATTAACCCGCTCGACTGGCCAGCGTACAATCCCGATTTGTCCCCAATCGAACATCTGTGGGACGAACTTGACAGGAGGATAAGGGGGTGTCGGAATACCCCTTCTAATCTCGACCAACTAAGGACTGCATTGTTGGAAGAGTGGAACAATATCCCAATAAGAAGGATAAATGCACTGATGAATTCCATGCACAAGAGAATCAGGACTGTGACAGATGTGCGAGGGGGGCATACGAGATACTGACAAAACAGTGGATTTCACTGTGCGATATTGGGGGGTACCGTCAATTGTGATTCAATTACTAATGAATTATCGGTCAAAACCTAATGCAATTTTGGTAATGTGTTGACTAAAGATGTTTTTTTAATACTCATATAAAATATTGTATATAACAGCAAACACATCACTTTAAATCACCTCAAATGTTCACCCTGCGTTTCTTTATCCTTTCAGTATTTATATGAATAACCTTAACATTGGGGTTAAGCGGGAGCTGAATTCTAATCTGGGTCTACTCTGCAAAACGTTTGCGCTATTGAGTAAGAAATAAACTCTGAAATACAGCATGTGACCGGATCTATATAAATATATTTGCAATGGGAAATAACAAGCTACGATCGCCCATTACATTGTATGTCATTTTAGTATTTGGTCCGAAATGTAGTAACATAACTTGGTACGTATACGTATTTTTAATGTGAAATTTACATAATTTTGCACATTTTAGTCGTACGAAGTTTAGTGAAACTGCCCCCTGGTTACGTTGGCGTCTTGGCTAATGTTTAACGTTAAGGCTTCATATTCCGTTCTACGTATATATGAATAACCTTCACATTGGGGTTAAGCGGGAGTGGGGTTGTTGTATGTAGGATCATGTTAGAAATATATCAGCAAACTATAAAACTATGAGAAATCTCCATGAAATGAAACAGAGATGAGAAGAAATTTACATAATGTTATAGTTCATGGTACGTGAATGTCCTTGACCTCTGGGTTAACCGTGGTGGGGAATATTGAGCAGAATGATGCAAGATGACATATGAAAGACGTCAGCGAAATACGAAGGCCTTGGGTGAATGGTAACAGAAATTAGAAAAAAATATAATTTTAGTTTATAGGACAACGAAGACATTCGTGAATGATATTGACCTTGTTGTTTAGTCGGGGTGGCACATTTGGGGTAGAATGATACATGATTATTGGGCAATCAATGTACATGCTAAATTTATTTGTTTTCTGAACATACTTATTTTCTATCTATATTTTTCACATGACAGGCTGCTATTATAGCAATTTGAAATGGCGGCCATCTTTAAATCAATACTCGGGAAGGTTGTAATATAATAATCTCCTAGACACTGTATATAACTGCTACCCTGCAAACATGAACATTTGCCCCTAAAACTATCTCTATAGCACTGTCCTGTAGCCTATTTCACCAACATTGCAAAGTATACGTATCTAGCAAAGTATACTTTGAGGGAGAAATTTTAAATTTACGGATCAATTTATTAATTTTTATTATACTGAATTTATTACATTGTCACAGCCATTTTGGCTGTGATAATGTAATAAATTCTGTATAATAATTCTGCATACTTTTGATCATCAAATATATGCAGTGGTTAGTTCTATATGAAATAATGCATTTTGGAGGAAATAAATGGTTACTCCCTCAAATATACTTTGCTAGATAAGTATACTTTGCAATTTTGATGAAATCGGCCACTGGTAACTATATCGAAACGATGTGTGATGTTGACAGCGGCCATTTTGAATTTTGAAGAGTATTGTATTCTATGTAGTAGTATACATCCTGAAGATATGATATATGATTATATTCTTAATATATGGTACACGCAGAAGCGTTATGATTTAACTTGCGAATACAGTGCAACCTCTCTACAACAGCCACCCATTGGAAGACGCAAAACAGGCTGTTGTAGAGAGGTGGCTGTTGTAGGGAGGTTAATGCTAAATTAGATTTTGCCGTCAGCTGTTTATTTATTTTCTTCGATAATTATCATCAAAAACATGCTTTGGCAATATTTTAGAATCATTTCCAATGGAAATGATTCTAAGATGCTGTCAAAACATGTTTTTATTGAGAAATAAATCAAAAGCAACAGCGGACGACAGTTTTAGTGCTCAGCAGTATAAAGGTTAAATACAGAGGAAATCATCCATTTAGAATATAAAATAGCGGCTGTTATAGATAGGGTGTTGTTGTAGAGAGGTGGCCGTTCGGGGAGGTTCGACTGTATGAAATAAAACTTTATCGGGGTGTTTTTTTTTAAATGCCTCTTGTAGGTCCTCAAAGTCATTAAACAAAATTGAAAGGGCAAAAACAGATGTCACAATAATTATATTGTTAATTTCAAGTAATGGCCCATAGCCTAAGCCCCACAGCCTAAAACAATCAGTTTACCTCCCTCTCAAGTGAAGAAAGGATTTGATGCTATTTTTTGACATATATACGTATGGAAGTTACATTACAAGAGTAAGCACTGGCCCGATTGCCGATACACGCAGGCTGATATGTGACTACACTGCCCACAAGCGCCGTAAACCCCATTTAGCCAGTCGTGCACCTCTATTATAATTGAGCCGCGTCGCGAGAAAACCTGTCTTCGGGAGTCTGACGACGTCACAAGATATGACGTCGTAAACTTAGCTGACGTAATTTCCGCTGAGATTTGCATGTTGCACTCTGACTTCGAAGTTCAGTTACTTGTTGCAGAAAACTAGGCTACGATACTCGCTCACTGCAAGGCAAGTTCACTCTCCAAAAGACAAAATGCTACCGTAACACTCCCAAAACAAACACAAGGCGGTGTAAAAAGCTGATATTGCGGTAACTAATGTCTGCAAAAATGTTAGAGCGGGGTCGGGCCTGACCGGCCGTCGGCACTATTACCGCCCCCCCCCCCCACACCATCAGTAAACACGTTTAAATCTAAGTTGATATCTTATATTGCGCATGTGTCGTATGTTCATTTCCCCGTGAATTTTAAATTTGCGACAAACAGTGCAGAGAGTATTGCGAATACGAATTCAATCGTGTTCCATAGAACAACATCTGTTG
Organism: Conchocele bisecta; assembly: GCA_029237695.1. Classification (NCBI taxonomy): domain Eukaryota; kingdom Metazoa; phylum Mollusca; class Bivalvia; order Lucinida; family Thyasiridae; genus Conchocele; species Conchocele bisecta. The sequence goes on along the minus strand of CM055271.1, from coordinate 89,466,167 downwards.
CGACAAACAGTGCAGAGAGTATTGCCAATACTAATTAAATCGTTTTCCATAGAACAACATCTGTCAACCAAGACTTGCATAAATATGATGAATGCAAATTTATCTGAATGTCTACATATTGGAATTAAATAAGTGTATAATTGTGTCACCATTCCACTAGTTCTAAAACATTAGGAGTGCCTGCTATACAGATATAATCATTTATTAATATTTATTTTACTCATAGTAACTCGCGGTGCTATTAGGCTATTTTCATATGCAAATGAGGCATGATATTTTTTAATTACACTTTATATGATATAAATTGTATAGTAATGCCAATCAGTACGTGGGGTTTTATGGTGAATGACTGTTTATTTTGCCTGAAAATATCATATCTACAGAATAAACAAAACTACCTATAAAGAATAGTCTGTGCCTACTGAGTGGGCATGTACCTTTAATGTTGAACACATTGTCCTCCCCATTTACAGGTGTATTTCCATCTGTATTTACTGAACTGTCATATAGCCCCCAATAAACCAACCAGTTAAGCAATAGAGAATAACATACATGGACAGTAAATAGTACTGTCTGTTTCATATACTTCTATGGTTTTCTACAATTGTAAATTATTAAAACGCTCAGTAAACAGGACGTCAAAAAGAAGAAATCGGCAAACCGAATCCGCCGTACATGCGCACACGTGCTCAAACGACCTGAACAGTAGTGCTGTATACAATATAATATCTTAATTAATATTGCATATATCATGATCAAATAAAAAGCATTCAATTCATCATACAAATACCATTGTCATAGTAACAAAATGTTAATTTGACCAAGAATTTCCCGAAGACAGGTTTTCTCGCGACGCGGCTCATATTATATACTAATGCATCGATAACTAGAATATAGTTCAATACATGTCAACAGGCGTCATGTGTATGGGATCCCTTTGTATATTGTTTACACTGGATTAATAGCGGCGTTCTTGAGGTCTCAGGTAAATCTTATTTTTCATCAATATGATTGCGGTTTCTTCCGTTTAATGATGATGACCATGTTCCAGCGTTAAGACTACAGCCAATACAAAATTTAGCAGCATTACTTATAGAGAATAGTAGGTTAGTGCCGTGAATGGGAAAAAATATATGGCAAGGCTCAGGAAACGGGATGGGCGAGGCTCTGCCGAGCACATCACGTTTCGGTGCCGCGCCAGATAGTTTTTCCCATTCACGGCACTAATCTACTGTTCTATTTATCCCGTCAACACCTACAAATGGCTGTAAAATGCAAAAATAGTATTAACTGGATATCAAAAATGTTTCACGGCACCGTGTTTCACGGCACATACGCACTGTGTTGACAGCATAAATGTATTTAGTCTGAACATTCTGCAGATAAATTTGTTTCAGACCAAGTTAAAACAACGTTCGATTCCGTCCGATTGATATTTATTATGTATATATACACACTAAATGTATTATTCTAGCCATAGTAATGCTTACATGTACATGTTACGTAACACTTCCATTCACACACACCATAAAACGTACACTGCACACCCTACGGAGCCCCGCAGGGGACGTAGAGTTCGGGGTTGTTATATCGGGGGAACAAATTGTTAATTCGTGAGAACTAATTGTTAAATTGAGGGAACGAATTGTTATATCATGGGAACGAATTGTTAATTCAAGGGAACGAATTGTTAAATTAAGGGAACGAATTGTCAATTCGTGGGAACGAATTGTTATATCGATGGAACGAATTGTTAAATCGAGGGAACTAATTGTTATTTCGTGGGAACGAATTGTTAATTCATGGGAACTAATTGTTACATCGAGGGAACGAATTGTTAAATTGAGGGAACTAATTGTTATTTCTTGGGAACGAATTGTTAATTCGAGGGAACGAATTGTTAATTCGTGGGAACTAATTGTTATAACGAGGAAACCAATTGTTAAATTGAGGGAACGAATTGTTATTTCGTGGGAACGAATTGTTAATACGAGGGAACGAATTGATAATTCGTGGGAACGAATTGTACGGTGGCACAGAGGGGACATGGACATATTTTTTACTTTCGCGTGCGCACGCAATAGGTTTTGTGTGCGCAAGCGATATGGTTTTGCGTGCGCACGCGATAGGTTTTGCGTGCGCACGCGATAGGTTTTGCGCATGCGATAGGTTTTGCGTGAGCACACGATAGGTTTTGCGTGCGCACGCGATAGGGATTTGCGTGCGCACGCGATAGGCTTTGCGTGCGCATGCATTAGGATTTTGTGTGCGCACGCGATAGGGTATTGCGTGCGCACATAGAAAACCTATAACGATATGAAGCTTTCAAATTTACAATATATCAATGTAAATGTCAGATAAACACATTGACACGGTAAAATAACCAATTTCTGAATGTGTATGTCCTTTATTAATAATTATTTGATACAGTTTTGACAGTTTTATATCGCTAACATATCAAACACGCTTTTGGATAAAGCTTGTGGATACGATCTAATTAGTCATATAATGTTAAAAGGAACTATTACCTCTGGCGATCCTCTTCAATAGATCTGTCAATGAATGTCAATTTCCGATGGCGTGGATATTAGCAAGTGTAATTCCTCTATTTAAAAAGGAACGTCCACAGACGCCTTCAAATTATCGCCCGATATCGTTATTAAGCTGTCTATGTAAGGTAATGGAGAGAATAATGTTTAAACATATTTATAATCACTTGCACTCACAGCAATTGAATTATAACAGGCACTCTGCTTTCTTACCAGGCCACTCAACGGTATATAAACTTATAGACATTCACCATCAAATATGATGAACGACAATCCAGATGTATAGTGTTTTGTGATATTTATAAAGCCTTTGCTAGAGTATGGTATAAGGGGTTAATATTTAAGCTAAGGCAAAATGGATTAAATGGTTGTAAATTACACTGGATCGAAAACTACTTGTCGAATAGGAAACAGTCCGTATCAATACGGTCGACAACCTCAAATACCAAATGAGTTACTGCTGGCGTATCGCAAGATTCGGTACACGGCCCATTACTATTTCTAATATATGTCAACGACATAACTACCATCTATTAAGTATTATTCGATTATTTGCTGACGACAGCTCTCTGTCCTTTTCCTCAACAAATGTTAATGATCTAGAAGGCATAATCAATCATGACCTGCTAATTATTTCTGACTAGGCTAAATAATGATTGGTTAGTTTCAATCCGAACAAGACTGAAGCGATGCTTCTAACATTAAGACAACTTGATCCACCCTTAAACTTAATCTTTCAGAACACGTCCATAACCTTTGTTGACGATCATAAGCATCTTGGTTTAACACTGAGCAATAACGAAAAATGGCATACACACATACAACATATAATTAATTCGACTACGAGAGTATTGGGAATAATGCGTAACCTAAAATTAAAGATAAGCAGAAAGTCTTTAAACCAAATATATATATATCTTACATAAAACCTATACTTGAATATGCTTCATAAGTCTGGGATGGGTGTACAGAATATGAAAAGGATTCGTTGGAAAAAATTTCAGAATGAAGCCGCGAGAATAGTAACAGGATTAACACGGTCAGTATCACTCGACAAGGCAAGAAGTTGGATGGCAACATCTATCTGTTCGACGTAGTATTCAAAAGTTTTCGATCATGTACAAAGCCAACATTAATCAAATACCTAGTGATATCTCTAAGTTAAACCTGAATCCACCCACTGTTAATAATATAACTCGTTACAATCTTAGAAATCAATTTTAAATGTCTCCACTACATGACTGGAAGTATACAAACAATCGTTTATACCATCTTCGGTACAACTCTGGAATGAAAGTGACCCGTTGCTGAGAAATGTAGATATTCTTAGACACTTCAAAACATCTTGCGCCCAATAACTATATACTCAATATAATATACCACCATACTATTTAGAGGGAGATCGATTGTTTTCAGTTATGCATGCAAACATTCTAAATAAATGTAGCAGTCTTAATTGTGATCTTTGCAATCACCATATCAGAGAAACACCCTACTGAGAATGTAGTGAAGTTGTAGAGGATGCTGAACATTACTTCTTTGAATGTATAAGAAAATAATGAGTGCAATACCGTTATTTGTAAAGCTGTATACAATTATATTAAAACTACGAAAATATTTGAGTAACACAATTGGTCAATGCCTGGGACGCAAGCTCTATCGGGTGCTTTCCATTTGCCAACATCATCCACTACCACATGACACTAACAAACACTGAAATCAACTGCAGTACGCATCTATCGATGAATTAAGTTATATATTATATGTACATTGTGACACATAACTCTTTCATTCTTTCTCCCAATATCCCCTCTCACTACATTTACACTCTCTTTCTATCCGAGTTTCTTTTCGTACATTGTGCAAATATATATATATACCGCATGATTATTGGTCTGTACCCATGTACATATACCTGTATACTTATCGCCATTGCTGTTAACTTGTTGTATTGTTGAAATACTTGGGTAAGGGCTGTAACTAATGTTGTGAGAACTTGTAGCCCAAGCCCATTGTACTTATATGCAATAAACTATGTTTAAACAAAAACACGCCGGATATCCGATTGCAAAAATCACTCTTCCATGTGTTACAAAAAAGAGATGGGGTTATATTGCTACCCTCGCGAGAGGTATGGAGCGGGGTAGCAATTTTGTTTCTACATCGACTGTGCTCTAGTGTTAATGTAATTTAATGGTGAACGTATTATTCTCCCCGTATACATGTGTATTTCCATTTGTATATGTTGAACTAAACGGTCGTAGAGCGCCAATCAACCAATCAATTAATCAATACACTTCCGTGGTTTTCTACAATTACAAATTGTTAAAACGCTCACTCAGTAAACACGACGTCAAAAAGAATAAATCAGCATAACGAATCCGCGTACTCGCGCACGTTCATACTTGCTAGCACATGAACTTGCCGGTTTGACTTTGTCGCTTTGCACATTCATGTGTTACCAAAATACCCAAGCTCATCGTCTTTACATTCATTATTCAATGCCAAACATGCTTCTAGTTCGATGTCAACTTGCAAACTGTTGTAAATAACGGTGTATACTGTAACGTCGTTTTCACGTCGCTTGGCGTCGCTTTTACGTGACGTCTCTTTTGCTCAAACGACCTGCATAGAGGTGTGGTATAAAATATAATATCTTAATGAATATTGCAGATATCATGATCAAATAAAAAGCTTTCAATTCATCATACAAATACGTAACAAAATGTAAAATTTAACAAACATTTCCCGAAGACTAGTTTTCTCGGTACGCGGCTTATATGATGGGATTGTACGGAGCTCCGCAGGGGACGTATACTTGTTTTATTATTATTATTAATTCGTTCCCACGAAATAACAATTCTTTCCTTCAATTTAACAATTGGTTCCCACGGAAACGAATTGTTAATTCCTGGGAATGAATTGCCATATCGTGGGAACGAATTGTCATATCGTGGGAACGAATTGTTATGTCGTGGGAACGAATTGTTATTTTGTGGGAACGAATTAATAAAATAAATCCATGTCCCCTGCGGGGCTCAGTAGGATTGAGATACATGTGTATAGTGGTGTTTTAATGGTCTTAATGGCTTGTGCAATAAATTGTGAACCATAAACCTAATGTCTGTTTCACAAAACCTGCCCAAATTTTACGGCCATATACACAATAATATTAAATTGTATCAAAATTTAAGAATGAACCTTCCTTTTATTTCGTGAAATTTGGTCAAATATTGATTTTATTACAAAAAAAAAAGATTTGTCTATGAGTCAGAAAACGAAAGATTTTGGAAATTGATTCCGAAACCTGGCTAAATAATTTGGATATGATCTAACTAAGAAAACAAAAGTTTAATTCCAAATATTTACCCATGTTAAATCGCCATAGACATATTCACTCGTAATAAAATCAATATTGGACTAAATTTCACGAAATAAAAAGAAGGCTCATTCTTAAATTTTCCTTTAATTTAATATTATCGAAAACAATATTGTTTTTACGTTGTTTATATGGCTGTAAAATTTGGGCAGGTTTCGTGAAACAGACAGTAGGTCTCATGCGAAAGGACCGCTGATAGGTAAATGGCGGCGCCACGCAATCCAAGATGGCCACCATCTCACAAGTTGCAATTAACCATTTTATCATGAACTGACAAGCCGATCTGAACGAAACTTTACAGACTTAATCGACCACTGATTCTGTTTCAGATTTGTGAAAATGGTGATCCGTGGTTCATGTAAAGGTCTTTCTTTTATTACCAACTTCAAATTGGTTTGGTTGGGAGCAATGTGAAGGGTAACTTTACGATGGGATTCATCCTTTACGGTTCCCTATTTTGCGCCTGGTCTGGCACTCCGGTACTCGTAAAGTGTATCTGAGAGTTGGATCAAGTTATTCCCCTTAATAGGGTATGATCTAAGTGATCTGGTGTGTTTTAGAGCACCCCACACCCGATCAAGATTGTTATAAAGGCTGCCATCATCAGTGTGGGGCAGGCACACGTTCCTACGTTTTATTCCGGCGATACAGTTCCTGGGGCCGTTTCACTAAAACATCGTACGACTAAAATGTTCGTAAGTGCAAATTTAGGATCGTCTGGAAATTTCAATTGATGGATTGACATTTATTGAGCTTGCAACATAAGCTCAATAAATGTAAATCCAATAATTGTACATGTTAATGTGAACTTTACAGATCATAATTTTGCACTTACGAACAGTTTAGTCATGCGAAGTTTAATGAAACGGCCACCAGTTCTTTCAGTACTTTAACTACATTTAGCCAGGTTTCGTGAAACAGACCCGGTCATTGAAGATGGCGAGCATGACAACGAGGAAGTTGCTTATTTTTCCACTACTAGCCTCCTGCATCATGTGTGTGTGCATCTACGTGTACGCGAGTTATTATACAGCCCTGTACTGGGTCCTCAGTGGTACCTATGGTGAGTCATTGCCTTCGCTGCTCTTCTGAAGCCTAAGAGTAGCCTGATTTACAGTGAAACCTCTCTAAACCAGACACCCTGGGAGGTCCCACAGGGTGTCCGGCTTAGAGAGGTTTCACTGTAGATCCGGCGAATCTAATTTCTTTAATGCTAGATCTGATTCATTTCGAGCTAGATCTTAGGTTATTACACTTGGAGAGCTCTCTAACTTATTTGGAGCTATCTCTAATTAATTTCTAGCCAACTCTATAACATTTGAAGAACTCTCTAAATTATTCGGAGCTATCTCTAATTCGAGCTAGCCCCAAATCATTTGAAGAACTCTCTAAATTATTCGGAGCTATCTCTAATTCGAGCTAGCCCCACATCATTTGAAGAGCTCGCTAATTCATTTGGAGTTAGCTCTAATCATTTAAAGATTTCTTACATTATCTTATTTGGATCTAGCTCTAATTAATGGAAACTATGAAAACGATGTATCCATGAATGATTTCATTACGCATGCGCACCTACAATTACATGTATTCACCCTCCATGATCATGTATCATGTGACAGTGCCGAGCTAGTGGTCAACAGGGGGGGGGGGGGGGGGGGGGGGGGGGGGGGGGGGGGGGGGGGGGGGGGTGGGGGGGGGGGGGGGGTGGACGATTTTCTATATACGTATTTGAGTACGGACACTGAAAGTTGCATCAGTGTGTCTAGAAAAATAGGGTTATGAATATGTGTTGACTTTGTAAGGCTTGACTACTAAAAAAAAGTTGCCCAAATTTTACGACTATGTAAACAATGTAACAACAATTTTATTTTCGATAATATTAAATTAAAGCAAAACTTAAGAATGAGCCTTCTTTTTATTTCGTGGAATTGGTCAAATATTGATTTTATTGCGAAAAAACAATTTCCCCATGTTAAATCCCCATAGACAGAGTGAAGATGTCTATGTGGATTTAACATGGGAAAATATTTTGAATTTAAGAAATACTGGACAGATTTTCAAAATTTAACTCTCGTTTTCTTAGTTAGATCATTTCCAAGCTATCTAGCCAGGTATTGGAGTCAATTTCCAAAATGTTTCGTTTTCTGACTCATAACACAGCTCCTGCATCTCATTTCCGACCATAATAAATTGCTATAGACAAATCAATTTTTCGTAATAAAATCAATATTTGACCAAATTTTACGAAATAAAAATGAGGCTCATTCTTAAATTTTGATAAAATTTAATATTATAAAAAATCAACTGTTTTTGCATCGTTTATATGGCCGTAACATTTGGGCAGGTTTCGTGAAACAGACAGTAGGTGTATTTATTAGAGCACTTCATAATTCTACGAAACTCAATGCTAGCTCCTGTTGATAGTGACATCTTCGAAAATGGCGCATGCTATGCTGTCTCACCGGTACTGCTTTGAGTCAGAATTTGGCATTAGTAGCGAAATTGAGGTCTAATGACCCCGCTTTGGAATCGTTCAGGAAATGGTGTAGTGTTGCAAGTGATGGAACAATTCATAACAAAGCGTCTGTGTCTCATATTTTCATGAAAACAATTTCAACAAATTCAGTCATGTTGATATTTCTCGCCAAAAATAGGTGGGTGGGGTAACTTTATGAAATATTAAATATACGCATGGTCGGTTACTGTATTTTCATTGTTGCGCGCATTACCACCTCATATCCGAGTATGTTTCAATATTTGTCGCAAGAGCCTCGTTGAGTGATTGCAAGAGGCGCCGCTGTCAGAAAAATTGTCAAATTTGTCCCGTGATGCCTCAGATGCCTCTTTTTCGCTGTTGTAGTTCTTGTTACTGTGTCGTCGTCTGAATAATTGCCTGTTTATTTTCAAATCAGGGGCCCTAAGTGTGTCGATAGACAGCATTTTGTAGTTTATTGATAACTTGATATTGATAAGTCCGATATACTTGCTAACAAAACACAACAGCTGGGTATTTATTAGCTACAACCGTGATATGTTGCTGCGACTTGAGAAGGGTGGGCTTTTAGGTTTTGCGAACAGCATTCCATCAATGACACATCCGTTGTACTTTATCAATTAATATATATTGTTATCGTGTTACGTGTGTGTGCTATTTGACCATGAGCTACACTGGTCACACATCCCATAAGCCCCATTTCTCCAGTCACAGCCACATGTGACGCTGTTGTACGTTTAAAACGTCTTCGAACGTATTTTTTAATCAGCTGTCACTCGGATGTTGGAAGTTGCAATTAGTCGGCGTGTATTCGATCAAAGCAATGCGAGTTATCAGATGAATTGCGAATCAACAAAATTAATGTGACTGTGAAATTGTGGTCATAGATTTTCAGACCACTGTATATCATGCACAGCCTGATCAAGGTTTGCACTATTAGCCATTCCATCAGCGGAACCACCGTTATCAAGGTGTATGCTCACGTGGTTACAACAACAACAACAACAATGGCTGAAAGTGTTGAAAGTGCGCCCACTCCAAAGTAAGTATTATTTTATATTTTCTTTAATATGCAACGGGTTTTGATGCAATATGGCGCAGCAAACGCGTCTTCGTGAGCTACATTTCGTAGTACCGGGAGTTCGGCACATACTTCTGTCGTGTTTGCGAAGAATCGATTTCCGTGTCAGTAGACACGGAAATCGATTCTTCGCAAAAACGACAGAAGTTGGCCAAGTACCGAGGCCACCAAATGCAGCTTAACAAAACAAGTGTTTGATGCGCCATATTTCATCAAAATCCATAATAAGGACAAAATAAAAGAATACGTACTTTGAATCGGAGGGCTTCTGTAAGTTTCAGTACTTGTTGTTGTTGTTGTAACCACGTGATCATACATCTTGGTTTATGCTTCGAACAAGTAATATTCATCTCATCATCTCATATTATCAGGTTATAGATCCACTAAACCCACTTTCTCTACTGTCTGTTCCACGTTTTGCTGCCGACGATCATTTGGCTATTACATGTACACACATCAAATCTTAACAATTATTTAAAAGTAAGTAGTTTTTCATCAATAATAAAAAAGTCGCCCTCCCTATTTTTTTCATTTGATGAAATTCCGTCAAATATTGATTTTATTCCAAAAAAACGATTTTCCTATGGGAATTTAACATGGGGCCGATATTTCCAAAACTTTTCGTTACGAAAAAATTTCGAAATTGACTCCGAAACCTGGCGATATAGCTTGAAAATGATGTAACTAAAGAAAACAAAAGTTGAAAACCGGTCCACAAATAAAAAAAATATTTAAAAACAAATCTATTTTTATCCCCCATGTTAAATTGCCATAGGAAAATCGTTTTTTCGCAATAAAATCAATATTTGATGGAATTTCATAAAATAATCTTTTTTGGGGACGGCGACTTGTTATTGATGAAAAAGTACCTACAATTACATATTGTTTAGATTTAATGTGTTTAATAGCCAAAAGTTCGTTGGCAGCAAAACGTTGATTGAATATGATATTTATCAAACGAGTTTATAGATTTCATAAGAGACGAAGCTATGCCGAGTTTCTTATGAAAGTAGTCAACGAGTTTAATGAAGACAATAGTAAACATGTTAATAAATCATCTAAAAAATATGTTTATATTTATTGCAGAAGTACATCATCACACATTGAAGCTGTACTTGTCACCAAACCTGCTTTCTGTAACGAGTTAATTTATGCTTATTTATTACACTGGTGTAATCTTATTTTTATTACACTGTGTTAATACACTGCGAAAGTCCATTTTATGCAATAAACACAATTTATTTAGTGGGTGGTCCCGGGAGTTCGGCACATACATATGTCGTGTTTGCGAAGAATAGATTTACGAGTCTGTAGATTTCAGCCAAAGTACCGAGACCACCAAATGCAGCTTAACAAGACGCGTTTGATGCGCCATATTTCATCAAAATCCGTTACATAATCAAATAATTATAAAAGAATACGTACTTTGAATCGGATGGCTTCTGGAAGTTTCAGTATTTGTTGTTGTTGTTGTAACCAATTGATCATACACCTTGATTTATTTTGACTAGGTCGTTCAGAGCTTGCGGCTGAAAACCGGACGTGGTCTCCCGATGCAATCAATCGACACCGGACAGCGTCACTTTGCAAGATCAAGTCTAATTTTACAAGTCACGTGGTTACGCCAACCACAACTAATCTTCAAAACTGGGAGTTTACTAAACATGTTACATGTCCCCGATTCAATATAAGGAACTATCCGAGGAACAGACTGAAAGTGTATTTAGACTGTAAGTCAAAATATCCCAAGCTCAAATCGTCGAGGACAATGTATACGGATGACATACATTCAGTGAATTTTGGTGACCAATGTCTGGTGGATGTTATTGACAATTGCTGCAAAGACAGCAACCCAGTGCCTAATGTCGTCCACTACATTTGGTACAAAAGAAAGCCTCTACCGTATTGCATGTTTCTCAGTTTTATGAGTGTTCTCCGGTTCATGAAGCCGTGCTTAATCATGATCCACGGTGATTGTCTGCCTTACGGCGAATACTGGGACTATTTCGTGAGCATCTCGCCAAATATCGTGCACGTGATGCGAACGACGCCAACGGTCGTATATGAAACCACGCTGGCGTACATTGAACATGCCTCTGATGTTATGCGTATCGAGGCACTGCAACGTCAGTTATTCGTTAATATAAAATTCGACAATGTCCATCCGTGGGTAATTATTTACCGTGGTACGAGGGAATTGTTTGAACACCAAGGCCGTAGGCCGCGGTTTCAAACAGTTCCCGAGTGTCACGGCAAACGTTTACCCACTGCTGGACATGGTCGAACGTTATTGTTACATTTCCGTCGGAAATATCATGCAATTTCAGCATACATGTATATACAGAGCGCGGTCGGGTCTCACCGGCCGTCAGACCTAACCGGCCCCCATCAGTAAACACGTTTAAACCTAAGATGATATCTTATATTGCGCATGTGCCGAAAATATCTCTAATTTAAACTGTCAAACTGTCTGATACATATTCCGTATACATGTACTTACAAAGCCGCATTCGTTAAACTGTCGTGATGTCAACGTTTCTAAACATCTATTGACAATCCCACCTCGCAATCAAGCACAGCTCAGACTCAGTCATTCAATCAGTTCGAAGAGCTAACATGTCTGATTTACAGTGGAACATCTCCCAACAGGACACCTCCCAGGGTGTCCGGTTTGGAGAGGTTCCACCGTACAACAATTGACAAATGGTGACAAAAGATTAGCGCAGGCGGTGGTGTACACGTCTCTATTCTGCTCCAGGTTACGGCGGCGCGTATTTGGATTACGACACGATCCTTCTCCGTCCGCTGGAGCCGCTCCGGAAATATAACTACACACAGGGCCACGAAGATCACGACATCCTGGGCTCACAGCTGATCATGGCGCAAAAGGAAGCGCAATTCCTGCATAAATGGCACCTCAGTTACAAAAACGATTACAAGAGCACTTGGGGATGGAACGCTCTCCAAGTACCGTTTCAAATTGCCAGAGACAACCCAGAGCTGATACATATAGAGGGCTATAATTTTACGCGGCCGGACTGGGATCATGCACAGCTGATATTCGAGGAGAATTTCGACTGGACTATTAATTACGCGATGCACCTGTATATCAGGGTATATGAGAAGACAGTGGATCACATGATCATACGAAAGTTAAATACCACGCTGGGAGCGATAAGCAGACATGTACTGTTCGGGAATAAGGAATTATGTCGTCACTGAGAAATGTGGCGTACGTCATGAAATGTTGATGTGACTGGAGAAGTGGGGCTTCTGGTTTTTCCGACCAGTGTAGATCCAGATCAGCCTGTGCATCCGCACAGTCTGATGAGGATATGCACTGTTCGCCATTCCATAATGCTTCGTGAAATATGGATCTTGATAAGGCTACAGGAGTGTGCTATTTGATCAGGAGCTGCACTGGTCACAAATCCCATAAACCCCATTTCTCCAGTAACAACCACATATACTTGGCATATACATCGCTACCGGGTTACAGGAGTGTGCTATTTGATCAGGAGCTACACTGGTCACAAGTCCCATAAGTCCAATTTCTCCATTCACGGCCACAAATATCACTAGAATATAGGTCTAATTAGCTTCTAAAAAACGTTATAGAGAATTGTAGATCAGTGCCTTGAATGGGAAAGCCTCGCCCATCCCTTTTCCTGCGCATCGCCTGATTGTTGCCGAATTCCCGGCACTAAAGTAAATTGTATATATCCCGCAAAAACCTCCTAAATATGGCACTTAAGTCAACTTAGTTTAGTTAATTTAGCGTTTGTAAGCGAAATAACTTCTACCTGACAGAACTAAATTATTGCCAGTCTAGCTTCAGCCAAATACTGTCATGTATTTCACGATTGACATTGACAAGGTGTATGATCACGTGGTTACAACAACAGCAACAACAATTACTTAAACTTTCAGAAGCCCTCTGATTTAAAGTACGTTTTCTTTTATTTTGTCATTATTATGTGACAGATATTGATGAAATATGGCGCATCAAACGCGTCTTGTTAAGCTGCATTTGGTGGTCTCGATACTTTGGCCCAAACTTCTGTCGTTGTGCGAAGAATCGATTTCCGGATACGGAAAGATATTCTTCGCAAAAACGACATAAGGATGTTTTGAACTCAAGGGACCACCAAATTCAGCTCATGAAGATGCGTTTGCTGCGCTATATTTCATCAAAATCCGTTGCATATTAAGGAAAATATCAAATAATACTCATTGTGGAATGGGCGCGCTTTCAACACTTTCAGCCATTGTTGTTGTTGTTGTGACCACGTGATCATGCACCTTGATTGGTATTATGGTTAAAAAGCCAGCTATGTCCCTTTGCTAATCTATTTATAGAGATTCGGTCCTATGCTGTATTTCAGAATTTCTTTCTTACTGAACAGTACGTATTAATTCGTTCCCACGAAATAAAATTCGTTCCCTCGAATTAACAATTCGTTCCCACGATATAACAATTCGTTCCCACGATATAACAATTCGTTCCAATGAATTTTAACAATTAAAATAGCTTCAAATTGATCAAACGTGTTGCGCGCGCAGCTGAGTGCCAAAACAATTCGTGGGAACGAATTGTTAATTCGAGAGAACGAATTGTTAATTCGAGGGAACGAATTAACAATTCGTGGGAACGAATTGTTAAATTGAAGGAACGAATTGTTATTTCGTGGGAACGAATTGTTAATTTGAGGGAACGACTTGTTATTTTGTGGGAACGAATTGTTATTTCGCGGGAACGAATTAATAAAAAATAATTCTACGTCCCCTGCGGGGCTCCGTAGAATAGCACAATACTTGAGTTGCTGACGTCATCAAATGAACCGCGTCGCGAGAAAACCTGTCTTCGTGAAATTCTTGGTCAAATTAACATTTTGTTACTGTGACAATATTATTTGTATGATGAATTGAATGTTTTTTATTTGATCATGATATCTGCAATATTCATTAAGATATCATAGTTTATACAACACCAGTATTCAGGTCGTTTGAGCAAATGAAACGTCACGTAAAAGCGACGTCAAACGACGTCAAACCGACGTTACAGTATCTACGTATCTACCGGTACACATAGAGTATACGCCATCATTTACAACAGTTTGCAAGTTGACAAACTAGAAGCATGTTTGGCATTGAATAATAAATGAATAGACAGATGAGCTTGATTGTTTTGGTAATACATGAAAGTGAAAAGCGACAAAGACAAACCGGCAAGTTCATGTACCAGCAAGTATAAACGTGTGCGCATGTACGGCGGATTCGGTATGCGGATTTCTTCTTGTTGACGTCCTGTTTACTGAGCGTTTTAATAATTTATAATTGTAGAAAACCATAGAAGTATATGAAACAGGCAGTAATACTTACTGTCCAGGTATGTTATTCTGTATTGATTAACTGGTTGGTTTATTGGGGGCTATATGACAGTTCAGCAAATAGAGATGGGAATACACCTGTAAATGGGGAGGACAATGCGTTCAGCATTAAAGGTACATGCCCACTCAGTAGGTACAGACTATTCTTTATATGTAGTTTTGTATATTCTGTAGATATGATATTTTCAGGCAAAATAAACATTTATTCACCATAAAACCCCACGTACTGATTGGCATTAGAATACAATTTATATCATATATATAAATAATTAAAAAATAGCATGCCTCATTTGCATATGAAAATAGTTTAATAACACCGCGAGTCACTATGAGTAAAATAAATATTACTAAATGATTATATAATATCTGTATAGCGGTCACTCCTATTTTTTTAGAACTAGTGGAATGGTGACACAATTATACACTTATTTAATTCCTATATAGAAATGTTTGTGCCTACTGAGTGGGCATGTACCTTTAAATTAAATTAAAACTAATGCACAGTCGATGGCGTTCCATCGCAATATACACACTTTTCCCAAATACTAAGTCGAAAATGGTGAGATACTCCATGACAGGGAGGTCGAATCAAAAATCGAAATTCACTTTGCGCATCTACACACATTATAAGGAAGGCACACATCAAGTTTCAAGTCCCTATCTTATTACTGTTAACAAGTTTTACTTCTTACGGACGGACGTTCCAACATTTTGGGTTTATGGGGTATTTCCATTGTTTGAAGAACAGTGAAAAAGCCCCTAAACAACAATAGAGTTTATGAGCTTACGGAATATTACAAAGGAATCTTTTGTTCCTAACCCCGCCCCTAAGCTCTCAAACCCCCGGACGTTGGCCCGGACGGACGGACGGACGGACGGACACCCGTGACGAAAACAATATGCCCATTTTTATTCTTAAAAGACAAAACTTGTAGCACTAAAAGGCAGTGTCCATGTCTGATGACAGGCACACATACTTCCATGTACATACAGTGCACAGTCACTCTACCAGCGTGAGAGCAAAAGCCTACATCGCTTACATGTAATTTCTAAACCATCTCACTATTTCACTCGTGGGAGACCACATTCAAGGGTAGCGCTTGTAAGTCTGCTACATGGCCAAAATGGATATGGTAGAGCGGGGTCGGGTGTTTTCGGCCGTCTAAGACGGAAACATACACGCTGTACAAACCCACACGTGATTCTAGCGTGTCTTGGATGGTCAATTATTGTTTGTATATACATGAAACACCTTTCTAAACAAAGTACAAACACAATTCAAATGCGCCCGGGTATGAATGATGAAGATTATGTGATTTAGAAAGGTACAAAACTCGCATGCATATCACCATTGTAAGAAAAAGCCACGCGAAGTACAGTCGCTAATACATTAACATAAATCTCAAAGATTTTGAGCGTAAACTGCACTAAAAACGCGTCTCACTATATAACCTAAAGTAGATTTTTAAAATCAAACTCGTTCACTTCCTGATTATAAATGACTATTAGCCGCCATCTTTAAAAAATATCATCACGTGACACGCAGTGATTTGGTTGGCTAATGGGAACTAACGTCAGTTTCCAGTAACCAACCAAGCCACTGCGTGCACGTGATTGAAATATTTTCCGAAATATCGGCCCCATGTTAAATTCCCATAGCAAAGTCGTTTTTTCGCAATAAAATCAATATTTGATGGAATTTAAAACGTGGAACAGACAGTAGGTATTTTTCATGTCGGCTGTACTCTGCTGTTTGCTAACCTTCATTTGTATGTGACAAACCTTAACTTACAATATCGGTATTCCAATATGTAGACACACTCAGATAAATCTGCATTCATGTATACAATCATGTGCAACATATTGCATTATATTTATGCAAGTCTTGGATTATAGATGTTATTCTATGGAAAACGAGTTAATTAGTATTGGCAATACTCTCTGCACTGCTATGTCGCAACAGATGTTGTTCTATGGAGAACGATTGCATTCGTATTGGCAATACTCTCTGCACTGTTTGTCGCAAATTTAAAACTCACGTGGAAATGAACTTTCGACTCATGCGCAATATAAGATATCAACTTAGGTTTAAACGTGTTTACTGATGGGGGGCCGGTTAGTGCCGATGGCCGGTCAGACCCGACCCCGCTCTAACATGTTTGCAGACATTTGTTACCGCAATATCAGCTTGTTACACCGCCTTGTGTTTGTTTTGGGAGTGTTACGTTAGCATTTTGTCTTTTGGAGAGTCAACTCGCCTTGCAGTGAGCGAGTATCGTAGCCTATTGTTCTGAAACTGAACTTCGAAGTCAGAGTGCAACATGCAAATCTCAGCGGAAATTACACCAGCTAAGTTCACGACGTCATATCTTGTGACGTCGTCAGACTCCCGAAGACAGGTTTTCTCGCGACGCGGCTCATTAATGAAAACAACGTCATGGTACTATGACGTGATAATAAACATGTCAACAACATTAAAAATAATAAGAAATAAACATCTAGCCTTATATTCATTATTGTGTGGGGTAATTGTGAGTCACATTAGATGCAATATTGCCGTAATATTAGAATAGTATAGCTATATTTGCTAGATGTGAGACAAGCGCGTATTTGGCGAGAATACATGAGTCCGACGTCAGGATGGATGTCGGTACTCGACGTCACAAAGAGAATATGGTGGGATCACGTGGTTTCCGAACGGCATGACGTCATGTTTTTTAGATGTGTTTACAGTATATTTTCTTTAATATCTTGCTAATGGAATGACATATTTTTATGATATATACCGCAGCAAATGCGGTACACGTTGCCCTGTATTGTATAGGCGGCATTGATCTCATAATTGTGTCGTTTTGACGAAGAATCGGTTACCGTAAATGTAAATAAAAACTAGAGCACGTGAATGTAAGAAATAAACGGTACTCGATTCTTTGTGAAATTTATAAGTTATTGTAAAGCACTTTCAGAGCACCCATAAAACACATATGCCATCGTATTTGGTGCGCTACATATCATCAAAATCCGTCCGTTTTTTAGGAAGATTTTAATGAAAATCTACTGTAAAACTTACGTCACAGATTACGTCACGTCGGAAAATCTGGTTCGGAAACCACGTGATCACACCCCTTGGAATAACAGGCTGGTGTCTTTTAATATAAAGGTTATCAGGCAAGGCTAGGAAACGCGTAGGAATTCCGAAGACAACAACCTGGTATTCTAGTTATCATGTAACGTTTTATGCTGGAAAATTACTACAGCTGACGTCGTTATCTATGGACAGAATTCGGACTTGTTTACGTCATTCGATAACGTCACGTGACGTCATCCGACCAATGGAACGTCAGATTTCGCTTCGTTGTAATCCGGATGATTGTATCAGATCAATGCCTGATACAACAGTATGTTATCAGTCGGTACGTAATCGCACAATACATGACAGATTACCTGATAAAGTAGAATACAGATGTCAGAAGTAGAATACAGGTGTCAGACGTCACAGTATAATGCAGGTTTCGCTATGACTGAATACAGACGCCAGAGTGGAATACAGACGCCATAGTAGAAGGCATGTGTATACGTCACCGTATAATACAGGGGACTGTTTCACAAAACTTCGTACTACTAAACAGTTCGTAAGTTCAAATTTAGGATCGTCTAGAAATTTCAATTGATGGATTTATATTTATCGAGCATAGTCTGTATATGCAGCCTATGCTCAATAAATGTAAATCCAATTATTGTTCACAATAAAACATTGCTAATGTGAAATTTATAGACTATCATAAATTTGTACTTACGAACATTTTATCGTACGAAGTTTAGTGAAAAGGCCCCCAGGTAGCAACGCCAGGCAGAGCAAAATCCAGACGTTAAACTGGAATGCAGATATCAGAGTCGAATACTGACGTCATAGCAGACGACAGATGCTGATGTCACAGTAGAAGTCAAAGGACTGAACGTCCTGAAATTCTTCGCAGTATGTGTTTGTGGATGGATGACACATATATTAATAATTAATCTAAACTGGAAAGCGTTTCGCGAAAAATAAGCGCGGGAATTTCACAGCACCAGCAACAAAAATAGCGAGTTAAAAATAGATTTTTGGAAAACCCATAATGATTTCTATTCTGAGCCCTATTGTGAACCGAAATCGAAGATTGTATGTGCACCGAACTATGGAGTTACGAATCGCTAATAATCGAGTATGGCGGTTAATCGTCGTACACTTAGACTACGGAAACATGTGCAATAAAAAATTTAGCACAACAAAGCAAACAATACATATATCACACTGAAAAGGCGACCAAGCTAAGTTGATAAAACTATTTATTATGGCGTAAGACCAGTGTTTTTAAACACTTCACGTAAGACCAGTGTTTTCAAACAGTTTAACCCGCAAAATGTGTGCTACGACCGACATATGCTAACTTGCATAACATCTGGAAGACTTCAGATTTGGATATTGGTTGTATAATTCTTCGCTAGCGCTGGAATAAAAATACGCCAAGCAGACTACGTAAAGTCATGTATGTGGCTGTGACTGGAGAACTTAATTTAAATTTATGGATTTACATTTATTGAGCATAGGCTGCATATGCAGCCTATGCTCAATAAATGTAAATCCAATAATTGTTTGCAAGAAAACATGGTTGACGGTTGTGTAGAAATCAGGGGGCCGTTTCACTAATTTCGTACGATTAAAATGTTCGTAAGTGCAAATTTAGGATCGTCTGAACATTTTAATTGATGGATTTACATTTATTGAGCATAAGCTGCATATGCAGCCTATGCTCAAGAAATGTAAATTTAATAATTGTTACAAGAAAGCATTGTTAATGTGAAATTTACAGACTATCATAATTTTGCACTTACGAACATTTTATTCGTACGAAGTTTAGTGAAACGGCCCAGATAAGCGCTCCAGTTAAGCTGCGTATTTGCTTAAATAACTAATTAAAATTGCCAAAAACCCAATTGAAATCAGAAGTAGAGAGTATCAAAATGCAATACAAAATGTGTGGTACATTGTACCTTTATCATGCTGAAGAAAACAATAAACAGACCACAACTATAGCGTATCTTTCTTCTTTTCCATGAAAACACATCATGAAATCTCATGAAATGCCGATACATGTTTTCCTTTCGAAGCAAACTATTCAATAATTGCTGTCTGTTAATGTATAAACAGTAGTGTGATTTTATTTTACCCAATTAAAATTTCGAAATACCCAATTGCTTCAGAAATGATGGAGTGACAATACTCAATTACTAATTCCTTATCTGGAGCCCTGACTAGTGTAGCTCTTGATCACATAGCGCACTCCTGTAGACTGACAAATATCTATATTGCTTGTGTGAGGCAAGACGGTGTTTCACTCATGGAATGGCGGATGCACAGGCTGATCTTGATCTACACCGGTCGCAATACCCACAAGCCCAATTTCTTCTGTCATTGCCACCTATTAGAATGCATCTGCCGACTTCAC
This sequence comes from Conchocele bisecta, assembly GCA_029237695.1. NCBI lineage: Eukaryota > Metazoa > Mollusca > Bivalvia > Lucinida > Thyasiridae > Conchocele > Conchocele bisecta. Next base: position 89,445,788 of record CM055271.1, on the reverse strand, counting down.
AGGAGCATGCATGTGTCAACGTCATAGTAGAATGCACGTGCCAACGTCACTTAAATACCGACGTCACTCTAGAATGTAGTGTCGACGTCGCAGTAGAAAATACAATACCGAGGTAACAGTAGCGTGCAGGTGCCGACGTCACAGTAGAAGACGTGTACGAACGTCACAGCAATTACAGACGTCACAGTAGAAGACGTGTACGAACGTCACAGAAATTACAGACGTCACAGTATAATGCACGTGCCGATGTCGAGGAAAATATCGATATAACAGTAGCATGCAGGTGTCAACGTCACAGTAGAAACCACGTGTCGACGTCTCAGAATAATGCATGCGCGGACGTCACATAATATACCTACGTCACAGTAGAATGTATGTGTCGACGTCACAGAAAATACGGACGTCACAGTACAATGCAGGTGCCTGACGGGTTCACTTGACTTTTCCAGTCCAAGGCCTGTGGTATGGCGTTGAAGGAGGGTTCCTGGAAGTTCTGGGGGAAATACAGTCTGCAACAAAGGAGGCAACCAGTATTATAGTAGTTACAATAAAACTGAGACAGGCCATGTGATTTTATACCTACTGTCTGTTCCACGTTTTGCTGCCGACGAATATTTAATTGTTACACACATCACATCTAAAACATATTTGAATTTAAGTACTCTTTCATCAATAATAAAAAAGTCACCCTCCACAAAAAAAATTATTTTATGAAATTATGATTTTATTGCGAAAAAACGATCTCCCTATGGGAATTTAACATGGGGCTGAAAATAGATATTTATTTTCAAAAAAAATAAAATAATTTGTTGACCGAATCTAACTTGTTTTCTTAGTTATATTATTTCCAATCTATCTCGCCAGGTTTCGGAGTCAATTTCCAAAATGTTTTGATTTTTACCCTCCTCGTCACTCTGGAGTCCCGTTTTGTAACGTGTTAATATTCCCATAGGAAAATGTCATCGCAATAAAGTCAATATTTGTTGGAAATTTCATCATTTGAAAAAAATTGGGGAGGGTGACTTTTATTATTGATGAAAAAATACTTACATTTAAATATTTTTTAGATTTAGTGTGTTTCGTAGCCAAAATTTCGTGGAACAGTCAGTAAGAAGGTGTGCGATATCTCGTTAAATGTGATCCAGGGCCAGTTGGATGGTGGTCGGTTTAGCGCAGAAAGTGTAAAATACGCTGGTTCTATATTGGTCGCAAAACCAATAAGCCCCATCCAAGGACAGCTACATATAAAGCCTGACTACCTACTGTCTGTTTAACGAAAGCTGCCAAAATCTTACGGCTATGTAAACAATGCAAAAACAATATTTTCGACAATATTATATTATAGCAAAATTTAAGAATGAGCCTTCTTTTTGTGGGTAAAAAGGAGGCAGAGGATCAGGGGTAGGAGAACAAAAATTGTTTTTGGAAATTGACTCCAAAACCTGGCTAGATAGCTTCGAAATGATCTAACTAAGAAAACAAAAGTTAGATTTTGAAAATCAGTCCCCAATTTTACATTTATTTACCTCATAGACATCACAGAGTGAAAATGTCTATGGGAATTTAACATGGGGATTTTTTTTTCACAATAAAATCAACATTTAAAAAAATTTCACGAAATAAAAAGAAGGCTCATTCTTAAATTTTGATAAAATTTAACATTATCGAAAAAGTATTATTTTCAAATTGCTGTAAAATTTGGGCAGGTTTCGTGAAACAGACAGTACATACACTATGTGTGATTAACTTTGAAAACTTTTTTTACCATTTCCCGATGATAATGTATGTTAAAGACCACACACCATAGAGCATTGGAGTGTTTATGTACATGAATTGGGCCATGCATGCCAATGTTTTTCTCCGTTAAGCGTCCACCTGGATAGCCAAAACCTACTTAGTAATACGTATCCGGTAAAAACAAACAAGGCTTTGAAAAAAAGCGAATGTAAATTTATGTTAAAAACTTCCTGACGATGTTTCACAAATTTAAATTGCCGCTAAATAATAAGAAAACACTCTTATTAGACTTATTAAGTGTAAATTCATGAACGAATTTAAAACTTAGACAAATCCCAAATCAAATTTAATATTATTCACGTCCAGTAAATAGTGTAAAATAGCATACACGGTTTGTTTGTTCTTTCTTAGAACCATTCTCAAAACCTACCCATACGCGGTCGCTTAACAAAGGAAGAACTTGCTATGGCCTTACGCTAAATCGGACACCGTGTGCGACTTTTCCTATATAAACTAATCAATGACCACACATTTGCTATTCTCTGCTACTTCCATTTGTCGTATGAATGTTGTGGGACCTAATTGCCAATAACAGTCACCCATTCTGCTCTGGATATTCACTAAATTAAAATAAAGGTTTACCGTGGTGGTGGCACGAAAAGTCAGCGGCTGGAACTGAAACCGCCTCACATGACAAACATGTTCCGACTAACAAAATACTCCCAAAACATAGGCTTGGAAATGGTGTAAATGATACATTAACATACCTGTGAAATAGATTAGTACACCAATTGACTGGTTTCTGCAAGCAACGAGTGTCTATGGCATACACCATCTCATTATTGTTTTACTGTACTACTTTTGACTACACTACGCATGAATATATAATGATTTAGTGTGGTTAAACCTTCACAAGTATAGTCCGGTTCTGACGAAATTCACACAATGTGCAATATCCTTTGGCACCGGTTATGATTGGGCTGAAAACGTTCAGCTAGAACAACAATGTATACAAACATTTCAGCAGTGAGTGTATTTTTGATGAGTTTCACTGTCAATACTAGTGTATGTTTTTGATTTTAAAACAACACGTATGTCTTTGTCAACGAATTGCGTTAAATAAACCGCCATCGAATTGGAAGCAACCATGTAATTTTCACAAGAAAAGGCTGAACAGTACAGCCTTTTCTTGTGAAAATGTCCTGGTTACATTGAAGCAATGGTTTTACAATGCCCTTGATACACTGCTTGTTAAAACTTTGAATGTTATTGACAACGTTGTGTACAGCCTGATCGTACATAAAAGAAATTCTCAAAAGTGAGATTAAAATATACATGTTGTTTGTGTCATTTGACAAGGAATAATACAATACTTGAATTACAGAGGCACCTCCCGTAACCGGACACCCTCGGTGAGGAGAGGTGTCACCGATTACCGGACACCCTTGATCCATTATTGTCCAGACATAGGGTGAAGAGATGTCCCAATGTATTCAATATTCAATTTATTAGTACTTAAACACTTGTATAACTGGTTTTCCTCCGTATGAAAAACAGGTCACGGCCAACAACTGATCGCTGTGAACATAGTAAGCCCCATATTTCTTGGGTTGGGCATTTTTATCGACCAGTTGCAATGTCTGCGGGGTGTGTCGTCCTACTACCCTTCCTGTTTTGTGGCTTGAAGGGGTGCGCCGATGGGACGGCGGGAAATACGGCATACATACATGGTGACAAGTCGTGGCGTATGGATATTTCTCTGTATTACCTGACGGCCGTGACCCACTGGTGTCCCGTCATGGGGAGGAGATAGTAGTTGGACGTTTCAGTATTCACCCCCTGTTCGTCATTGTCCACGTACTGCAGTTCCACCGTCTCCAGTTTGTACACCGCCATCCCTTGCAGTAGAAATAAATTCATGTACACACCTGTGTGCGTTAATCATTCACAGGTTATAACGTTTTCTGAACATCTATTGGCTATATTGGCTATGCCAACTCGCAATCAAGCAGTACTTTGTGATCGTCTGACCCTGAGCTGTAACACAGCCCAGGCTCAGCCAAACAATCTAATTGATTTCAAGTAAAGTTTTGCGTATTTTGAAACAATGAAATTGACAATGTGGGTGTGTATGGAGTTTCTAGTAGCAAGTGTATGCCATGGGTAATTTGACTCCCCTATCTGTATTTTCTGCAGTCATTTGGTCAAGTGTTAAGGATTAAACGTCGATAAGCTAACAGGGGGCCGTTTCACTAAACTTCGTACGACTAAAATGTTCGTAAGTGCAAATTTAGGATCGTCTGGCAAGTTCAATAGACGTATTTAAATGCAAATCCAGTAAATGTTTACAAGAAAACATTGTTAATGTTAAATTTACAAATCATAATTTTGCACCTAATTTTAGTCGTACGAAGTTTTACCAGTGGCACGGAGCCAGCAGTCGATTCGTGCAGCAGTTTGCTGCATGGTTTCGTAATCCCGCCGCCCTACTCTGATTGGTGTAAACAGTCGTGACGCAAGAATAGTGGGCGGAGCCTGCGCCTGCGCATTGCTCGATGTTGTGTAGAAGAGGAGCTGCGTTTTCAGTCGATCCTGACCTGCCACATCGTTTGGCGATGACGTGTGATCCATCGAGTCGGAAGCTACGTATACCTTTTCTGAAACGTATCATATAATTATGTTTCACATTACACAATTATTGACATTTGAGGAGGTATATACGGGATTTACCGACCTGAGAAAAGTCATTATGTGAAAGTGAATATGACTTTTCGAAGGTCCGTACGTCTCGTGTACACCGACTCAAAAAACAATAATTGTTGTATTATATGACTTATGGTTTTGTTGAAACCCGACTGACATTTGCATTTAAATTTGTTGTTTTGCTGTCAAGTGCGCCGTACATGTGTAAGCTTGTTGCTCGTTGGATGATACTATTTGCGTAGTGTTGTTCAATTGACTCGTCGTTGAACCGTGCCTTTTCCATCGTCATGTTTCTAAATAAGCAATATTCATCGTTATTATATGACTAAGTATTTCAATCATTCTCATTGGCCGAAACACGGCCAGTGATTATCTACAAATTTAATTTAGACCTCTGAACGGTTTGTTTACACGAATAAGCTTTCTCGGAGTCCCAGACTATTCCTGATGTTCTGAATATTTGTGGTAAGCGTCATACAATAAAACAATTATAGTCTTTTGGGTCGGTGTACGTGAGATTTACTGACCTACGAAAAGTGAACATGACTTTTCTCAGGTCCATAAATATAATGTACACCTCCTCAATAAGTGTATATTATCAGGCTACAGCAATGGATATTGGATCAGAAGAATCGATTTCCGTGTGGTGGAAATCGATTCTTCGCAAAAACGATAGAAGTTTGGGCGAACATACAGAGACCACCAAATGCAGCTTAGCAAGACGCGTTTGATGCGCCATATTTCATCAAAATCCGTTAGGTAATAAGAACACTATAAAATAATACGTACTTTGAATCAGATGGATTCTGGAAATTTCAGTACTTGTTGTAGTTGTTAGTACCACGTGATCATACACCTAGATTAGGCATGACATCTCGCAGTGGCTGGAGAAATGGTGCTTTTGGGATTTGTGATCAGTGTAGCTCCTGATCAAATAACTCGCTCCTGTAGTTTGATAACGAACTGTATGTATGCATATATTGCTTGTCAGAAGTATGCTGGATTCCATTTATGGTATGGCGAACAGTGCAAATCCTGATCAGTCTGTGCGGATGCACAGACTGATCTGGATCTACACTGGTCGCAAAACTCATGACGTTGGGTTTTCCAGTCACAGCCGCATAATCGTCAGTTCTTCATGTCACGAATTGGCTCGGATTGAAATTGTATGCGAGTCAACCAATAGGCCATCAGTGTTTAGGTTGGTATTATATTTCACGACGAGATTACGCCATACCATATATTTTCTATAGGTACATGCCCACTCAGTAGGCACAAACTGTTCTTTATATCAGAGACATCATCTGAGACATTTTCTGGCGAAATAAACATTCATTCAGCATTACCCCACGTGTTGATTGGCATTATTATACATTTTACATCAGATGTAAATTTCCACACTGATATCAGGGGCGATAACCGTGTTTCATTAAAATGTTAACGGACATTATTATTTATTATCTGTATTTATTTTTTGATGTTCAATGATCATACTTCATAATCTGTCGAAAATACTATTTTTTCAGGTGACACATTACATTAGTATAAATAATGAAAAAATATCCTACCTCATTTGCATATGAAAATAGCCTGATACCACCGCGCGTCACTATCAGTAAAATAAATATTACTAAATGATTGTATCTGTATAGCGGGCAGTCCTAATTATTAGAACTGGTGGAATAGTGACACAATTATACACTTATTTAATTCCTATAAAGAACATGTTGTGCCTAATGAGTGGGCACGTACCTTTAAGCGTTCACTCAGTTGACTAAAACCTACATATGTATCCGGTAAAAACAAACAAGGCTTTGAAAAAGAGCGAAGATAAATTTATGTTAAAAACTTCCTCAACCCTTTGCAGTTTGCAAAGCTTTAACCGTAAATTTAAATTTCCGCCAGCAAACATTAGAAACAAATAAGAAGAAAATACTCTAATTAAATTAGTATGTGTAAATTCATGAACGGATATAAAACGCGCCAAGTTCCCAATCAGTTTTCATATTACTTCACCAGTAAATAGCGTAAAATAGCATACATAGTTTGTTTTTTAACAGAACCACTCTCAAAACCTACCCGCACGTGTCATAGTATGAAATATAGATGTTAACTGCTTATAATAAATCTATGTTTTACGCTGACATTTGTCTTCTTATTTAAATTCCCGACATATCCCCCTCCAGCGTTTTACTACCGCCTTGCCTATGATCGACCGCCTTTGCCCTAACCCGTGCACGTCGCGATCATTCATCCATAACATATTGATGGTCTAGTAACATAAGGTCGTAAGTGCTATGCGTTAGCATAGCAGTTACGACCTTATGTTACTATACCATCGATATCCGGCCATGTAAAGTTCTATGCTTTCACGTAAACACCATTATGAATATATTACATATATTTATATTTCAGTTATAATGAGCGTTATCTGGTTTATTCGAATCCATTGTGGGTTTCCCATGTACAGATGGGGCATATGAGCAAGGACCCCGAAATCTCCCATTCGTTGACACACGCTTAAGAGAGAAAGAACTTGCCATGGCCTTACTGCTAACGCGGTGGCAACTACGGAGCCCTGCAGGGGACTTAGAATTCTATTTTTCATTAATTAGTTCCCACGAAATAACAATTCGTTCGCACGATACAACATTTCGTTCCCACGAACTAACACGTGGGAACGAATTGTTAAATTGAGGGAACGAATTGTTATATCGTGGGAACGAATTGTTGCATCGTGGGAACGAATTGTTAATTCGAGGAACGAATTGTTAAATTGAGGGAACGAATTGCCATTTTGTGGGAACGAATTGTTAATTCGAGGGAACGAATTGTTATATCGTGGGAACGAATTGTTAATTCGAGGAACGAGTTGTTAAATTGAGGGTATGAATTGCCATTTTGTGGGAACGAATTGTTAATTCGAGGGAACGAATTGTTATATCGTGGGAACGAATTGTTAATTCGAGGGAACGAGTTGTTAAATTGAGGAAACGAATTGTTATTTCGTGGGAATGAATTAATAAAAAGAAATCCAATGTAATTTCCAGAAATGTAATAAATAGGACATTCCATCGTACATGTTGGAATATAATACACTCGTGTACGTCGCCTTCCGCGTAAACAACTCGTTCGCTTCGCTTACTCGTTGTTTACGCGGAAGCCGACGTACACTCGTGTATTATTTCACGCTATTCCAACATGTACGATGGAATATCCTATATGTAACTTGGGCCAATGATAATCTACTGTATGTTCCATGGTTTGCTGCCGACGAACATTTGGCTATGAAACACATTAAATCTAAAATAATGTTTAAAAGTAAGTACTTTTTCATCAATAATAAAAAAGTCACACTCCACAAAAAAATTATTTGATGAAACTATATTGACTTTATTGCGTAAAAAATGGATAAGTGTTTCAGCGATGTTTTGACGATAAAAACAAAGTGGCGTTAATGGTGGCATGAGTGTGTGACAATTGTTCAAATGATTCAAACACTACTTGTTTTTCTGTTTGTCGGACGGACGGACGGACGGACGGAACATCAAGAGCAACACAATATGCCCCCTTTGCTATCACATAGGGGGCATAACCACGAAATACCTCCTTTCCAGTAGTAGCGCACATCATGTTGTTGAACGGACAGCAGTTGAACTCCCTGAGAAAAACATATACATGTGTCTTAAGGTATTAGGTTATAAATAGATGCACTTGACTAAAATGATAATTGCTTCATAAGTGTGATGTGATATATGCATATAACGTACGTCAATATTGTCTTGCTACTGTATACTATATGGGGAGCATTGAGTTGCCATCTCCGCCATCTCTGTATGTACAAGCCATCATACAGTTTCACCACTTCGTGAGTTTGACACATACAGCAAATAATATGACAGTAAACCAAATAAAATTTGGTGCAATACATAATGGACAGATATGACAACGGGAAGCTATACATATTTTGCCAGCAAACCGCACAAAAGACTAGATATCTGAGCATTTCTCCCATCAATCTCAAAATAAATTTCAACGTGTAAACTTTACAAGTATACACATCTGATACACAACCTATGTTACTGTACACGTTATCCATCGGCAAAGGTATATTTACCCGTATAGTAGGCGAGTAGATACCAGCGACAATACACTCAGGTAACTGAGTATATGTCATTGGATTTGATAGCTAATACTAGAGTACAGTAGTGGGTATATACGGTATGTGTTGTGTAGTTTGCCAGGCAAAAGTGATACACTGTGCGATTTTCTGTTTATGAGGTCATTTATAATGGTGGTTCATGTTGTTAAAAACACAGGCACAAACCTGTCCAGAACACTGACATATTTTACAGTTTTGTGTAACATAATATGATTGCTTTTCTACATCAAGGTGCATGATCACTTGGTTATAACAACAACAACAGTGGCTGAAAGTGTTGAAATAGTGAAAGTAATATTTGATATTTTCCTTAATATGAAACGGATTTCGATGAAATATGGCGCAGCAAACGCGTCTTCATGAGCTGCATTTGGTGGTCCAGGGATTTTGGCACAGACTTATGTCGTTTTTGCGAAGAATCGATGTCCGTGTCTGAGACACGGAAAAACGACATAAGTTTGGGAGAAAATACAGAGACCACCAAATGCAGCTGAACAAGACGCGTTTGATGCGCCATATTTCATCAAAATCCGTTACGTAATAAGGACACTGTAAAATAATACATACTTCGAATCAGATGGATTCTGGAAATTTCAGTACTTGTTGTTGTTGTTATTACCACGTGATCATACACCTTCTACATGTGCTTAGCTACATTATATGTTCTACTTCACATTGTCAGTTCTTTGTCGAACGGTAGAACAGGTGAAACTGGCTGATGGCTGGAACACAGAAAGATGGCCTACTTGGCCACCCCATGTGCCGTATAGGATACAGTAACGAGGCAGTGTTCACATATATGTTATACAATGTACATATATTCCATCACATTTACGAAGCAATTACCTTTGAATCAAACGATGATCAGGTATATAGTTGGTCCTGAACCAATTAACCCTTTTAACACCACATGCCTGTACAATGATATTGGCAAAAAATGTAGATCCAGAAGAGCCGGCTTGTGACGAGTCGGCTCATCAGGATCTGCACTTTTTGCAAGTAATGTTCATATTTTTGAGAACAAATAAACCCTTTTTTCATTAATTTACTTGCCTGAAAATTATTTTGTGACGATTGGATTGGTTGACAAATTAGCATATACAAATCCATTCTAGTTACTTAGGGTGAAAAGGTTAATATACATTGCTACAGTGATGATCTGGGGGCCGTTTCACTAAACTTCGTACGACTAAAATGTTCGTATGTGCAAATTTAGGATCGTCTGGAAATTTCAATTATGGATTTACATTTATTGAGCATAGGCTTCATATGCAGCATATGTTCAATAAATGTAAATCCAATAATTGTTTACACGAAAACATTGTTAATGGGAAATTCACAGACTATCATAATTTTGCACTTACGAACATTTCAGTCGCACGAAGTTTAATGAAACGGTCCCCTGATGAAGGTTTCCAAACCAAACACACGAAAACGAATGGACAACAAGTGAAAACTATCGTTTTGTACAACGATATAAACGAATATCCTTTGGTTTGTTTTGTACCTTAAAACCATAATTTCACATAAACACGGCTTTAATTTAGACACAACATGTTCATTATATCAGAGACTTCATCTGAGACATGTTCTGGTAAAATAAACATTCATTCACCATTACCCCACGTATTGATTGGCATTAGTATACATTTTATATCAGACGTAACTATCTACACTAATATCAGGGGCGATAACCGTGTTTTCTTAAAATGTTAACGGAAAATCCTATTTATACTCTGTATTTATGTTTTGATGTGCAATGATTACTAGTATACTTTATAATTTGTCGAAAATATTATTTGTGCATTACATTAGTATAAATAATTAAAAAATATCATGCCTCATTTGCATATGAAAATAGCTTGATACCACCGCGAGTCACTATCAGTAAAATAAATATTACTAAATGATTATATGTGTATAGCGGGCACTCGTAAATTTTAGAACTGGTGGAATAGTGACACAATTATACACTTATTTAATTCATATAACGAACATGTTGTGCCTACTGAGAAGGTATGTACCTTTAATGAGCGATCGCAGCTAGTTTCCCCTTGCAAATATATTTATAGAGACCTGGGCCCCGTTTCACTAAACTTCGTATGACTAAAATATTCGTAAGTGGAAATTTAGGATCGTCTGGAAATTTCAATTGATGAATTTATATTTATTGAGCACAGGCTGCATATGCAGCCTGTGCTCAATAAATGTAAAGCCATTAATTATTTACAAGAAAACATTGTTAATGTGAAATTTACAGACTATCATAATTTTGCACTTACGAACATTTTAGTCGTAGGAAGTTTAGTGAAACGGCCCCCCGGTCCTCTGCTGTATTTCAGTGTTTATTTCTTACTGAATAGCACAACAATTGAGATTGGTGAAACAGAGTAGACCCATATCAGACTGCACATGCACATCTGTGCAATCTGATCTGGGTCTACACTGATTGCAATAACATTAATAAGTGTGAAAATATAAATCTGGCAAATAATGTAGTCCCACATCAGATTGCGTAGATATTTAGTATGATTTAGACGACCACTAGTAGCAATCACTATAATAGTGACTCCTTTTCACAACCTATCGTGCTACATTCGCTCTTTTTACAAGCAATAAGGTCCGAAACTATACAAGTTGGACCGGATTTCTATAAACAAATTGAACGGGAGATAGCTAGCTACATGTACGATCCCTCATTGCGAACATAGTTGCGGACAGTAACACGGACGGTGCGGCAGTTTTGCAGAGTTACTGCCGGCAATTACGGCGAACAGTGCAGACCCTGACGCGACTGCGCAGACTGGTGGCGCTATATATAGTACAACATATTTGCGCAATCATTGATTCTCCGTAAAAACACATTTCCACATGCAAATCTACTAACATTCTGAATATAGACGGCATTCTCATGATCGAATGCAGTAAGTTTGATTGGTCCAGCACAACGTACGAAAAAGGACGCAGACGGTTTTTAGCCTCGGTCCCAGATCAGTTCGTACCCGTGATCGGTTGAGCCAGCACAAAGGTACCGACTAGAAAATATTTAACCTCGTTCCCTAATCAGTTTGTTCCTGAGTTTGGTTAAGCCAGTAAAACGTACCGGCGAGAATGTGTGCACAATGTTTTGCACCGCGACCACAGATCAGTTCGTACCTGAGATTGGTTGAGCCAGTTTGACACGGTGTAGGACATCTCCGTCTGACGTTGAAACGTGGGCCGTCCCAACCATGACGGTAACTTTGTCACTCCGGGCACCACTGACTGTATACCTACAGTAGAGCAGTGATATTTACGGTCGTGACTGGACAACATTGGGGTTATGGCATCGGTTATCAGACTACTTCATGACCTACTATTATTTGCACATTACAGTGGTATGTGCAGTATATGCATCACATTCATATGGTTTATTTATGTAAGAAGCTATTGTTGTAGTATGGTATTAGATTTCTATATATTTTACATTGGGCCACAATAATGATATAACTACCTTAAATGCATGTATACTGGTCACGAGGGTGGCAGCAATGTTTTCAATATCCACTACGAGGAGACATTTAATTGACCAATTTCTTGTTAAAGGTACATGCCCAGTCAGTAGACACAAACCGTTATATATATCAGAGACATCATCTGAGACATTTTCTGGCAATATAATTCATTGACCATTACCCCACGTAATTATTGGAATTATTATACATTTTATATCAGACTTAACTTTCCACACTGGTATCAGGGCGATAATCGTGTTTCCTTACAATGTTAACGGACATTACTATTTATATTCTGTATTTATTTTTTGGTGGGCAATTATCATACTTTATAATCTGTCGAAAATATTATTTTTTCAGGTGACGCATTTAATTAATATAAATAATTAAAAAATATCATGCCTCATTTGCATATGCAAATAGCCTGATACCAACGCGCGTGACAATCAGTAAAATAAATATTACTAAATGATTATATCTGTATATCGGGCACTGGTAATCTTTAGAACTGGTGGAATAGTGACACAATTATACACTTATTTAATTCCTATAAAGACAGTGTGTGCTTACAGAACACTGGTGTTTATTTAATATGGTATTTATTACTGATGCAATAAGAAATAGCCTCGTTTCTTATGAAATCAGTAAACTCGTTTAATAAATATCATATTAAATGATCACTCATGTAAGATCCTCTATTTATCTGACAGTTCGTCTTCCATTTTTATTACTAATTAATCCCTAGCAATCAACAATGCAATGTACATAAACGGATGTTCCGTAAAACCAACATTTGCAAACACTGTAACGATCTGCAGAGGAGTGCTTGTTAGTATTTTCCGCTTTTTGAAACACCACTTTTTAATTACTGGCATATTACGAATGTTTCGTGGAAGAAGAGACAATGTGACATGTAAACAAATCGGCGAAATGGTTAAAAAGGTTCACCAACTTATATCGTCCTTTATATTCATCAGAATCATGTGCCGCTTTATTCTGATTATTTTCTTCATTTCCCAATGAAAGTATATGTTGTTACCACTCATTTGAACCGTCTCGCCGAGACGGTTCAAATGAGTGGTAGCAACATATACTTTTGTGCAGAAAAAAAAACAAAAAACAATTCTATCAGAAAATCTGTATTTCTTTATCGTGTGCATATGCTATTCAGCTGTACCTATGGTTCCATGTGCCGGCTGGCCGCATGTGTAATACACCCGTAATATCCGAGTACTTCGCTCTTCCTGAGACCCGCAGTCTATGTTCCACGCTGATTGGTTAGAATCTAGATCACATGACGCCGAGTCGTGGTAACTTCTTCGTATATTAACAACCTCTATGTTTAATATTTTTCCTGAAATAGAGATTTAGTGCAGTGTTTTCTACGAACTTTTGATAAAATAATAATAATATACATGCTATGATCTCTGACAGACAAGTGGCAATAAATGAACAGTTTAATCTTTGAGTCAATTAGGCATATGTGCGTGCGTCATTTCCTGTGATTTGACGAGTATCAATATACCTATTTGTACACATCTGAAGCAAACGTGACACAAACTGTTATTGATAATAACCAGTATCATTGTCACCACATCCCAATTACAACTTTATTCTGATTATTTTCCATTTTCTTCATTTCCCAATTAAAGTATATGTTCTTACCACTCATTTGAACCGTCTCGCCGAGACGGTTCAAATGAGTGGTAACAACATATACTTCTGTGCAGAAAAAACAACTATTCTATCAAAAAATGTGTGTATCTTTATCATGAATATGGTTAAATCGTGTGCATGTACATCTACCTGGCAACGGGGTTGTTCTGAGCATGTTATTCAACTTCACCACTGTAGCCTGAAGTCCCATGTACGTCTTAAAGTCCTTTAGCATCAGTTCTCGCTGGTAGTTGACCACGTGATCATCAACAGTGAAAAACCTGTCATCTAATGCGAGGCCGGACGGCACATTGACGACGGTGACGTCAGGAATGATGTCCAACGAGGCTAGTTGTTGGTGGGGCGTATCCGTCGGTCGCTGGGTCAACCAGAGCCTGCAACGTTGTGAGAGACCCAGTTATTGCTTAATTAATTGATTTATTTATTGATTAATTAACTACAGACCACCTCAAAATAGCAGTTGCCTGTCTATAGCAGCCGTGTTTTCCCCGCAATTAATCAATTACCACACATATGAACCTATAAATAAAGACCATTTGTGATCAAAGGCCATATTCTTTCTCTTCCAATAGCTGGCATTTATTCACAGGTTTTATCGTACCTTAGTCCCCTGATGTGCACCATGAAGCCGAATAGAGACTCGTGCCTCAGCATGGGCTCGAAGTCAAACTGGAGTCCCCGGCCCTGTGGCCCTTTGTTCACCCGCCGCTCTATCGTCTCACATTTCCATACCCTGTGGCTGGGGTTGGTCTGGAGCCAGCTGTTGGCCGCCCGCACCGTTTCGCTGTCAATGGATTACCGTATTAACCCTGAATATACAGACACATTTGAGACACGCAATGTGGTTTTGTACCTTCAGACATTTGCGTAATTTTATGAAATCCGTTTACAAAAACTTTACAATATTTTCAGTAAATGGAATTATATTCCGCATGTATTTATGAAATATATTTAAAGTAAATTTTGTAAACGTATGTAACGAAATTACGCAGATGTCCGATGGTACAAAATCACATGGCGTGTGTCATTTGATTCTGCAATGAAGACAGTCCTAATATGTGGTGTTACTATGCTAGAAGTGGTTTATCACAATAACGGTGTACACACTGTATCTGTAGCCCATTTCACCAACATTGAAAAGTATACTTTTCTAGCAAAGTATACTTTGAGGGAGCAATCATTTATTTTCCCGAAATGCCTTATTTCATATAGAACTAACGACATATTATATATATTTGATGATTAAAACTATCACAGCCATTTTGGCTGTGATAATGTAATAAATTCAGTATAATAACAAGAGTGCCGAAGGTCACAATATACGCCTGTCGATACAAGGCCATTCAACAAGGGGAGATAATTCATATTGACGTGACAAACAGGTAAGCGAAAATTTGTTACGATCCGTCAAGTAGCACTCGACTTATTGAGTGGACAAGGATACAGAGTGCGGATGGCCGCCAAGGGGAGATAAATCATTAGAAAGTTTTCAAAATCAATAGGCTTCTTCGTCTTGCCGTGATAAACATGTATACCGAATTTCTTTATTATAGGAATGAATGGCCTTTTTGTGGAATTTATCGGGGTATAAACTTGGAAAAGTCGCGGTAATACTGGACGAAGGCCGGAAGGCCTCGTCCAGTATTCCCGCGACTTTTCCAAGTTTATATCCCCGATAAATTCCACAAAAAGGCCATTCATTCCTTATAATTCCAGCATTTGATGAAATAAATTCATCAAGAAAATGTGTTTATTTTCCGTTTTCTTAAGAATTATTTTAACTGCGCCTCACGGTTACGGAAAGTAGTTCGGCGTGGGAGTTTACTGGGATATAAATTTTGGACAGAGACTTGCTACGAGCCAATAAAATGTTAGGGAATTGTGTAAATAATTTTGTGCTGGAATTATGATCGGTCAAGTAGAACTTGAGTTATTGCGTGGACAAGGATACATAGTGCGAAACTTAAAAATGGCTGCCAAGGGGAGATAAGTATTGCATTTTTTCAAAAGCAATAGGCTTCTTTGTCTTGCCATGATAAACATGTATTCCGAATTTGGTTTCGATCGGTGAAGTAGAACTTGTGTTATTTCGTGGACAAGGATACAGAGTGCGAAAATTAAAAATGGCCGCCAAGGGGAATTTTTGAAAATCAATAAAATTCTCCGGCTTGCCGTGATAAACATGTACGCCAAATGTGATTACAATCCGTCAAGTAGCTCTAGTTATTGCGTGGACAAGCTGTGACCGCCCGACCGCCTGCCAACACACAGCCAGCTCGCCAGCCGCCCGTCCGTTCAAGATGAATACATAATACGTCCTGTTTTTTCAAACGGGCGTATTAAAATTAATAAATTTATCCTTAAATTGAAAATTTCTCCCTCAAATTATTCTTTGCTAGAAAAGTATACTTTGCAATTTTGATGAAATCGGCTACTGGTGTATTAATGTATCAATACATTTTGATAGGAGTTTCCACCAAAACAAATGGTGTCCGAATACTTATGGTTATTACTTAGATATCAATTTTTGCTTAGAAATTGCCTGTATTTGCCTACAGCAATAACATACACAGTCCAGGATGATACGGTGTGTTTTCCAGTCTGATACTGAAACTTCTAGTCTGATACTGCCATTTCTAGTCTGATACCATCGTAGTCTGATACCGCCGTTTCCAGTCCGATAACATGTCTCGCGCGCGTATTAAACCAGTTCCTTTGGGCATGTGCATTACGTATGTTTACTTTATCGGCTGCGTAAATTTTGACAGATGCTGGAAATTTAAATTCGTAGGCTCTGTATTTCATCATTCAATCATGGATAACGGTATAGATTTTAATATAGGATTATCACAACTGCCGGATGATTGATATTGAACTTGATGTCTAAGTAATCTAAGTAATAAAGACGTTAATACGTGTCTTGTTTGATATCGGCCTATGTATCGTCCATCGGTAACTTGGTATCAGCCTGCGACCTTCGGTCTCGGGCTGATACCAAGTTACCTCGGGCTGATACCTAGGCCGATATCAAACAAGCCACGTATTAACCTCTATGTATTACGGTATCGTCTCACATTTCCACACCCTGTGCCTCGGTTGTTCTGGAGCCAGCTGTTGGCCGCCCGCACCGTCTCGCTGTGAATGGATTACCATACATGTAATAACGCTAAATATCTAGACACATTTTATTCCACAATGGTGGGTCCCTAATATTGAGTGTTACAGTGGAACCTCTCTAAACTTGATACCAAGAAAACCACATGTGCTCTTATTTTTATGAGTTTCTTTGTAATTTATCTCAGGTGTAATGTCTGTTTGTGATCGCATAGCACCTATCTATGGCTCAGAATGGTCATATGCCAGATTTACAATGAAACCTCTCTAAGCCGGACACCTTGAGAACCTCCAGGCTGTCCGGTTTGGAGAGGTTTAGTAGTGGTTTATCGCATACGATGCACACACTGTATTTGGACACAATTTGTTTTGGGAAACTCCTGTTTTATTTTATAGGGATTTCCCAAAACTAACGGTGTCCGAATACGTATGACTATAATGGCAGACACAGACTTTCAACGGTAGTAAAGGCACGCCAGTCCGTGGTGTGGGTTGAAGTTTCTTAGTCTGAAACCTTCTACAGCGGGAATATATGTGATATAATAGTATCCATTACAAACGGTTTGTGACCTCGGATTCAGCGATTTTTGTTAAAAAATGGCCGACGGCGGCCATCTTGGATTCGAAATACAATTAATTTAGTTATTCATTGTTACATGCCCCCATATGTTGTTCTATATCCGATAGGACTGTCACATCATACCTTTAATTAACAATTCATTAAATATATATTATTATCAGTCAGTTTTCCAACATGGCCGCGGGCTGCCATCTTGATTTCAGATACAGCGTGTGTCTTTCTATTGTCCTGGGGCCCTTTTCACTAAACTTTGTACGACTAAAATGTTCGTAAGTGCAAATTTAGAACCATCTGGAAATTTCAATTAGTGAATTTACATTTATTGAGCATAGGCTGCATAGCAGCCTATTATTGAGCATAGGCTGCATAGCAGCCTATGCTCAATAAATGTAAATCCAATAATTGTTTACAAGAAAACAGTGTTAATGTGAAATTTACAGACTATCATAATTCTGCACTTACGAACATTTTAGTCGTACACAGTTTAGTGAAACGAGCCCCAGAGGAACTTCCATAACAAAGGGAACCATATGCATCATGGCTAGAAGTCACTCCCTATTTGTGTGCAGTTAACATGTCAACTAGTGTTCATAGGATTCACCCAGTATTAGTGAATATATGGCAGCTGTGTAGAACCAGCGTAATACGACGTTCTATGAGGATGGCTCGTTGTTACTTGGAAAGTGCCAGAAGGCCATAACAAATATTTTCTATGTTAAGCGTCCACCCAAAACCTACCTACGTATTCGGTAACAACAAACAAGCCATTGAAGTATAACATTTATGTTAAAAACTACCTCAACCCTTTGCAGTGTTGAGGAAGTTTTTAGCATAAATTTAAATGTCGACCAGCTAACTTTAGAAAAAAATGCTCTTATTAAACTCATTATTACGTGGACGGATTTAACACTTGGAAAATTCCCCCAATCAGTGTTCATATTACTTCACCAGTAACTAATGTAAAATCATAAACATTGTGTTATTTTCACAGAACCTCTTTCAAAACCTACCCGCACGCGGACGCTAAATAGAAAAAGAACTTGCTATGGCCTAGGTCTTACGTATCGAATTTGTAGGTGTGGGCTTCTACGTATAGTGCCCAAAGGCCTGTCAGTTGTGTTTTCTGTGTGTGCACGAGACACTGACTTCACCAACTGTTCTACCTCAATCACAAATACGTCGTTACAAGCGAACAAGACGCCCGTATGATGTCTGATTTTGAATCCTCCTACGGGATTCGGCGACATCCTACGGCCATCGGTGACTTTCTCGCAGAGTTTTGGACATCGTAGAGGTCATCGGCAACTTTTAACGCGGAGTTATATTTTTTTGAAGACTGTACGATTTTGAAAATCTGGAACTCATCGGAGGTATATCGTAGAGGGACATTGCGGCTCGATTCCAGGAGGGACTGTGACAGATCGTAGGAAGCCCGTAAGACACCCGCAAGGCATCCTTACGATGTCCGTACGATGTCGGGACATCGTACGGACATCGTAAGGTGACCTTACGGTGATCGTAATGTCACCTTACGATGCTCGTACGATTTGACCCTCCCGAAGAATTGTGTTAGCCTACAGGGGCACCGTACACGCCCTGCATATAATCTGACAGTAGCACAGACTTTCACCGGAACCCTACCATTCTTCCCTGATGTCGTGGGTGCCAGGACGCCGTACGATCACCCCTACCGCACGGCGACAGGTGTATTTGTGACGTATTAGACGCCGTACGATCACCCCTACCGCACGGCGACCGGTGTATTTGTGACGTATTAGACGGTGTACGATCACCCCTACAGCACGGCGACCGGTGTATTTGTGACGTATTAGACGGTGTACGATCACCCCTACCGCACGGCGACCGGTGTATTTGTGACGTATTAGACCGTGTACGATCACCCCTACCGCACGGCGACCGGTGTATTTGTAACGTATTAGACGGTGTACGATCACCCCTACCGCATGGCGACCGGTGTATTTGGAACGTATTAGACGGTGTACGATCAACCCTACCGCACGGCGACCGGTGTATTTGTGACGTATTAGACGGTGTACGATCACCCCTACCGCACGGGGACCGGTGTATTTGTGACGTATTAGACGGTGTACGATCACCCCTACCGCACGGCGATCGGTGTATTTGTGACGTATTAGACGGTGTACGATCACCCTTACCACACGGCGAACGGTTTATTTGTGACGTGTTAGACGCCGTACGATCACCCCTACCGCACGGCGACCGGTGTATTAGTGACGTATTAGACGGTGCACGATCACCCCTACCGCACGGCGACCGGTGTATTTGTGACGTATTTGACGGTGTACGATCACCCCTACCGCACGGCGATCGGTGTATTTGTGACGTATTAGATGCCGTACGATCACCCCTACCGCACGGCGACCGGTGTATTTGTGACGTATTAGACGGTGTACGATCACCCTTACCACACGGCGACCGGTGTGTTTGTGACGTGTTAGACGCCGTACGATCACCCCTACTGCACGGCGACCGGTGTATTAGTGACGTATTAGACGCCGTACGATCACCCCTACCACACGGCGATCGGTGTATTTGTGACGTATTAAACGCCGTACGATCACCCTACCGCACGGCGACCGGTGTATTTGTGACGTATTAGACGCCGTACGATAACCCGTACCGCACAGCGACCGATGTATTTGTGACGGATTTAGACGCCGTAAGATCACCCCTACCGGACGACGACCGGTGTATTTGTGACGTATTAGACGGTGTACGATCACCCCTACCGCACGGCGACCGGTGTATTAGTGACGTATTAGACGGTGTACGATCACCCCTACCGCACGGCGACCGGTGTATTAATGACGTATTAGACGGTGTACGATCACCCCTACCGCACGGTGACCGGTGTATTAATGACGTATTAGACGGTGTACGATCACCCCTACCGCACGGCGACCGGTGTATTAGTGACGTATTAGACGATGTACGATCACCCCTACCACATGGCGACCGGTGTATTTGTGACGTATTAGACGCCGTACGATCACCCCTACCGCACGGCGACCGGTGTATTTGTGACGTATTATACCGTGTACGATCACCCCGAACGCACGGCGACCGGTGTATTTGTGACGTATTTAGACTTCATTGAACGGCGAACAGTACAGAATGAGATTCTGATCAGACTGCGGATGCACAGGCTGATCTGGATCCGAATTGGTCGCAAAATACATAAGCCCAAATTTCTCCAGTCACAGCCACATATTTAACTTCGCATTTAAATAACATGTAATGATTTTATACAAAACACACTAAACCAACACTCGTTGTGTATGGAATCAGTACACTGTTTAAACAAATAACATATTAAAGGCATCATGTATAGGAATGAATGGCCTTTTTGTGGAATTTATCGGGGTATAAACTTGGAAAAGTCGGAAGGCCTCGTCCAGTATTCCCGCGACTTTTCCAAGTTTATACCCCGATACATTCCACAAAAAGGCCATTCATTCCTTATAATTCCAGCATTTGAAATAAATTCATCAAGAAAATGTGTTTATTTTCCGTTTTCTTAAGAATTATTTTAGCTGCGCCTGACGGTCACGGAAAGTAGTTCGGCATGGAGTTTACTGTGATATAAATTTTGGACAGACACTTATTACGGACCAATCAAATGATAGGGAATTGTGTAAATATTTTTGTGCTGGAATTCTAAGATTCATATTTGAATTATTATATACTATTCTCGGAAGCTCATTTGTGAATGTGACTTACGACTTTTGCGACCAGTGTAGATACATATCAGTCTGTGCATTTTCACAGTCTGATCAGGATCTGCACAGTTCTGCATTCCGTCAATGAAACACCGTCATTCTTGTAACAAGCAATATACATGTGCATGTGCCTTTTGCGACCAGTGTATATCAAGATCAGCCTGTGCATTCGCACAGTCAGACCAAGATCTGCCCTGTTCGCCATTCCATCAATGAAACATCCGTCATGCTTCTAACAAGCAATATATAGAGGATATTCATATTCATGCAACGAATATGACATAATTATATGTTCATCGAGTGGTGTGAAATATGGACATTTCACACCACGTGATACATATATGTCATATTCGTTGCAAACATATGAATATTCTATTTATTATATACCGCCCCATGGAAATTAGCAGTTTTTTAGACTGTATACGGTAATGAACGTGTATTTGCAGCCTATTTGCAGTCCAGCATTGCAGATGCGCGTTATGAATATAGATAGCGGAAGTAGTCGTATTTTCACCGGAAGATGTTTATTTCATCGATGAGAACATATGACTTTTATTTACATCGTATAACTATGTATTTTATTGGTAGGTATATAATAAATATCGTTATCATGCTAAAAGGAGTGTGGTATTTGATTAGGAGCTACAGTGGGGTCAGTGTGTAAGTGCACACACGAACGAACACGACTCTTTATCAGAGACATCATCAGAGATATTTTCTGGCAAAAATTAAATTCTCTCACAATTACCCCACGTATTAATTGGCATTACTATGCATTTTATATCAAACGGCAATTTCTACACTGATATCAGGGGTGATAACCGTGTTTCCTTAAGTGTTAACCGATATTACTATTTATTCTCTGTATATATTTTTTGATCTGCAATGATCATACTTTATAATCTGTCGAAAATATTTTTTTCATGTGACGCATTTAATTAGTATAAATAATTAAAAAAGATCATGCCTCATTTGCATATTAAAATAGCCTCATACTACCGCGCATCACTATCAGTAAAATAAATATTACTGAATGAGTATATCTGTAAAGCGGGCACTCGTAATTTTTAGAACTGGTGGAATAGTGACACAATTATACACTTATATAATTCCTATAAAGAACAGTGTGTGCCTACTGAGTGGACATGTACATTTCAGGCCCGTACGCAGACGGGGTGCGACGGGTGCGTACGCACCCCCTTAACCCGTTCAACACCACAGGCCTGTATAGTGGTATTGGCAAAAAGTGTAGATCCAGATGAGCCGGCTCGTGACGAGCCGTCTCATCAGGATCTGCACTTTTTGAAGTAATTGTCATAATTTTGAGAACAAAAACACCTCATGTTCATAAATGGACTGGTCTGAAAATCATTTTGTGATGATTGGAATGGGTTGCAAAATTAACATATCAAAATCCATTCCAGTTATTTAGGGGTGAAAGGGTTAACCTCGCCTACACGCGTGTGTAATGTATTACCTGAACGTATCAAACACCGGCGGCTGTTTCAGTTCCCAGTTGCCGACGTCCGTACAGTGCGGCATGACGTCCATGTACGCCAGACATTGTGACGTCGCCGCCACCGGGCCCGACGGGACGGACGGCTGACTCGGGCTCATCACCTGTCACCCGGTACACGCATGCATTATATATAGAGTATATTGCGTCAGTGATGATTTAATATGATATTTATTAACCGTGTTTACTGATTTCATAAGAAACGAGGCTATGCCGAGTTTCTAATGAAATCAGTCTACGAGTTTAATAAATATAATTTCTAATGCACTCTGATTGACTGATGATCATACATTACAGGTATATCATTGTTGATGAACGGTCGCAAATTATTTCAATATGGATTCCTACGCCAGTAGTAAAGGAGTGCATTAGAAATAGGTTTACCGCATTGTAATTTGCAGCGTATATCAGGAAATGATTGGTCGGAAATAATGGCTCAGCTAGCGCGTCGACATTAAACAGATTTTCCGACCTACATGTATCATTTTCTGATATACGCCGCAAATTTGAAAATTACAATACAGTTAACCCTATATTTACAGCAACACAAATGTTAGATTATATTTATTGCAAACGCTAAGACGCGGTAAGTGAATCTGTACTGAACACACGGCATGTGTCCGTAGTGTAGTGTAGTGTAGTGTAGTGTAGTGTAGTGTAGTGTAGTGTAGTGTAGTGTAGTGTGTGAGTGTAGTGTAGTGTAGTGTAGTGTAGTGTAGTGTAGTGTAGTGTAGTGTAGTGTAGTGTAGTGTAGTGTAGTGTAGTGTAGTGTAGTGTAGTGTAGTGTAGTGTAGTGTAGTGTAGTGTAGTGTAGTGTAGTGTACGGAGCCCTGCAGGAGACGTAGCATTCTTTTTGTATTAATTCGTTCCCACGAAATAACAATTCGTTCCAACGAAATAACAATTCGTTCCCACGAAATAACAATTCGTTCCAACGAAATAACAATTCGTTCCCATGAAATAACAATTCGTTCCCACGGGAACGAATTGTTATTTCGTGGGAAGGAATTGTTAATTTGAGGGAACGAATTGTTAAATTGAAGCCGGGAACGAATTGTCATTTCGTGGGAGCGAAATAAAAATCCATGTCCCCTGCGGGGCTCTCTGTAGTAGTTATTCCACTACTGTCTTAAGTACTTTATCATCAATAATAAAAAGGTCACCCTCCCCAAATCTTTTTATTTGATGCAATTCCGTCAAATATTGATTTTATTGCGAAAAAGCTATTTTCCTATGGGAATTTAACATGAGGGCTAAAATAGATTTTTTTGAAATAATCTTTTCATTTGTGGATCAATTTTCAAAATCTAAATTTTGTTTTCTTAGTTACATGTACATCATTTCCAAGCTAACTAGCCATATTTCGTAGTCAATTTACAAACTTTTTCGTTTTCTGAATCCTACCCCACCTCTTCCACGTCTTTTCCTCCATGTTAAATTCCCATAGGACAATGGATTGTTCGCTATTAAATCAATAGTTGATGGAATTTCATCAAGCTAAAAAATTTGGGAAGGGTGACTTTTTTGTTATTGGTGAAAAAATAATTAAATATTTTTTTGGATTCAATGTGTTTAATTGCCAAAAGTTCGTCGGCAAGAAAACGTGGAACAGACAGTAGTGTTCTATGCTTTATATTAGACTGCGTTATCACACTGTTGACGGCTTCCGTTAAATTGTGTTTCAATGGCAAACGAAAGTTCGTTCATTGCATGAAATGGAAATTGCGTTTCAATGGAAAACGAAAGTACGTTTATTGCATGAAATGGAACTTGTGTTTCAATGGAAAACGAAAGCATGTAATAAACGTACATGTACTTTCGTTTTCCATTTAAACACAATTGAACGGAAGCCGTCAATATTGTTTTCTCCATGTTGATGACTCTGTGTGTTCATATATGTAACAACTTTCCACCTCGGAAAATAGTTCCTTCTGAATCGCCACTAATTTTTATATTTATGTATGTATATAGGATCGTCTGTAAATTTCAATTGATGGATTTGCATTTATTGAGCATAGGCTGCAAATGCATATATGAATAATTGTTTACAAGAAAACAGTGTTAATGTGAAATTTACCGACTGTAATTCTGCACTTACGAACATTTTAATTGACACAATTTAGTTGGCCAAGGCCAGTCTACCCTACATGTGCACATACAATATACACTATGTAAAATACTAAACAAAATACGTAAATACTAATAATAACGAATTAACTACTGTCTGTTTCACGAAAGCTGCCCAAATTTTACGGCTATATAAACAATTCAAAAACAAGATTTATTTTGATAATATTAAATTAAAGGAAAAATTAAGAATGAGCCTTCTTTTTATTTCGTGAAATTTGGTCAAATATTGATTTTATTACGAAAAATTGATTTCTCTATGGAAATTTAACATGGGGGAAAAAGAGTAGAGGAGTGTGGGACGAGTCAAAAAACGAAAATTTTTGGAAATTGACTCCGAAACCTAGCTAGATAGCTTGGAAATGATGTAACTAAGAAAACAAAAGTTAAATATTAAAAATCGGTCCAGTATTTCTGAAATTCAAAAAAAATTCCCCATGTTAAATCCCCATAGACATCTTCACTCCGTGAAGATGTCTATGGGGATTTAACATGGGGAAATTTTGTTTTCGCAATAAAATCAATATTTGACCAAACTTCAGGAAATAAAAAGAAGGCTCATTCTTAATGTTTCCTTTAATTTAATATTATCAAAAGAAATCTTGTTTTTGAATTGTTTTATACAGCCGTAACATTTGGGCAGCTTTCGTGAAACAGACAGTAACATTAACAGCAATCATAATGTAATAAGAATAAGATTGACTCGCATTTGATTATATAAATATTGAATGTTGACATTTTAATTGTATGAAGGGTGAAGGGTAATACAACATGAGCTGGTCCAGGGGAAAACCAACACTGTGATACAATTTACGGAGCCCCGCAGGGAACATGGATTTGTTTTTATTAATTCGTTCCCACGAAATAACAATTCGTTCCCTCAATTTAACAAGTTGTTGCCTCGAATTAACAATTCGTTCCCACGATATAACAATTCGTTACAACGATATAACAATTCGTTCCCATGGGAACGAATTGTTATTTCCTGGGAAAGAATTGTTAAATTTAAATTGAGGGAACGAATTGTTAATTCGTGGGAACGAATTAATAAAAAAAATCATTTTCCTTGCGGGGCTCCGTAAATTTTATCACATTGGTGGTTTATTTCGTGGGAACAAATTAATAAAAAAAAGAATTCTACGTCCCATGCGGCGCTCCGTAAAACATACATGTTCATTTTTTTTATTTTCTTATGGTCACCCGGTTGAGAATCAAAAATTCAATTGAATTAATTGTACCACACAAGTTACTGCTATTCCACATTCACTTAGTAGAAACTGACTATCATTGCTACTTCTAATGCACTCTATAAATATCACGCAATCTGATTGGCTGATGGTCATACATTACAGGTATATCATTGGTTTTTATTTGTTGTTTTTTTTTATATTTATTTTCTTATATAGTTGCAAACATACATGCTACATAATAGGGAACATACATGTGTAGTCACTGGAGTGTGCATGACAGCAGGGCACGAGTTCACTTTAGTTCAATTATTTTAATACAGTGGAATCTCACTATACCAAACACTACGGGTACCATCAGGTATATCATTGTTGATGAACGGTCGCAAATTTATTTCAATATGTATTCCTACGCCAGTAGTAAAGGAGTGCATTAGAAATAGGTTAACAGCATTGTAATTTTGAAATTTACGGCCTATATCAGAAAATGATAGGTCGGAAAACATGTTTTATGGCTCCGCTAGCGCGTCGCCATAAAACAAATTTTCCGACCTATAATTTTCTGATATACGCCGCAAATTTGAAAATTACAATACTGTTAACCCTATATTGTAATTACTATTAACAACACATATTATTAACGATACCTACTGTCTGTTTCACGAAAACCGCCACAATGTTACCAGTAACGGCAATATAGTGTTTTTTATAATATTAAAATTTAAGAATGAGCCGTTATGTTTCGTGATATTTGGTCCGATATCGATTTTATTGCGAAAAAAACTATTTCTCCATCTTAAAGTGAAGATGTGTATGGGGATTTAACATGTTTTTTTTTCTAATTTCCGAAATAGTAGACCGATGTGTAGACTGATCTGGGTCTATGTTGGTCTATGTTCGTGGGTCTATGCTGGTCATTCGCGTACATACATGATATCCCTTTGTCAGTCGAGGTGGAGGACAAACGGGGCCAAAAAATGACAAATGGCGGAATATACTCGGTCACATTTCCAATGAAAATTCAAACACGCGCGATGCCAACGTATTTTCTACAAATTAGCATTTTCCCGTCTTCATTTTCACCAATGTATGGCAACATTCGTCGTCTATTTACCTCACTGTACGTGGGCGGTGGATGTGGTGGCGGGTACATGCGACTCACACCGTCGGCAGTCTGTGGAATGGCAATCCCGCCTTTTGTCTCTTCCATGGTAACCAACTTGCAGAATTAGACACAGAAGGTTTGGCCTACGCTTGTGCAAAGCTCTGCCAATACCAACATTTTCTCGCCAGTCTGAAAGATGCAGTAAACATATAAATTGTGCTTTAATTGTAGTAATATGTTTATAATTTACAACATACTCAGTTATGCCCCCCACCGCCCCCCCCCCCCCCCCGCCCACAGTCTCGGTAGAGTTGGAGGCACTTAGTGTTTGAACTGTGTGTCCGTGTGTATGTCCGTGTGTGTGTCGATGTGTGTGTCCGAGGGTCAGGTTAAAAGGTTGCCGGAATTTCTCCAATCTGCCACTGAGGACATTTCTACGCCACCAAAACACATTTTCTTCTTTCTCTTCAAAAACATGCTTTGACAACACTTTAGAATCTGTTTCAATGTCTGGCGCACGCACCCCTCTAAATGTGTCGGAGTTTAGATTTTAGCTCGTATATCTTTACGTTGAAATATCCGAGACGGTTCAACTGGATGGTAACAGCGCACACATTGGGTGAATGATATAGAGGATATTTCACCGTACATTTTGAATAGCGGGAAATAATACACGAGTGTGCGTCGGCTTCCGCGTAAGCAACAAGTGAGCCGACGGACATGGAAACATGTACGATGGAATATCATATTTATTACACTTCCACGGCGGATTCATATCCAAATTTAGTCTATTTTTTGAGATTATAATCAATGAATTGTGATGTGCCATGAATAGTTATACAATGACGTGTTTTCCCGCGTTTTGACTTTACGTTGTGTGACGTCAAATGTGACGTCATGTAAACTTTTTGAAATCCAAATTACGCAGCTGTTTCTATGAACCAGATATTTTTGAGCGCATGTTTGGAATGTGTTCAATCACATTAACATTCTAGATTAGTCGAGATCCTTTCCAAATGTTCAAATAACTTTATTTTGACTGTAATAAATATTAAAAATTTTGCATGGTAGCTCGTGGTTTCCAAGAAAACAGGCGCGCAATTACGGGTGCTCTCTTCACGGTGTATTATTTGTAAGGAGTTGATTACGGGTTTTCTCTCACATCGAAACCCATGCAAATAACTCACAAAAGTGTAATAAAAGGACAATAATCGGACCTTTCAACATAAATATATATGGGATGATATCTAAACTCGACATATTTAGAGGGTGGCGTGCGCCGGACACGTCACACCTTGAGCCCGTTTCACTAAACTTCGTACGACTAAAATGTTCGTAAGTGCACACTTATGATAGTCTGTAAATTTCACATTAACAATTTTTTCTTGCAAAAAATTATTGGATTTACATTTATTGAGCATAGGCTGCATGTGCAGTGTCACGAATTGAAGCCGACTATTTTCTTTATCATCCATTATTTGTAACACGGGTCGCACAATACTAGCGCACAATAATCGAATAATCATGTACCGACTATCGAATAGGTCGTCGTGTGTGAAATATTGCTCCCGGGGAATACACCGCTGGAGAGAATAGCGCTTTATCCGAAACCGTGCACAGACCACCACTATTGGATTTTTCATCGGTGATAGCTGGGTGGTTTACACTGTTTATGCAGACTTGGATGCTAGCCTGAATACCTTGTAGGTCATATCTACTTATGACTGAATTATTTCAGATTAATTCACCAGATATCTCATGAGCTAGACTGACTGTTAGAACAGAGTTGGCACATAGTTTTATATTGACAGGCGGACTACGGTAGGAAAATGGTGCGCTAGAGTTGCATATATATATATTATCACAAACCATATTCTAGCAGTCGGACACTCAAACATTCTTGTGAACACATTGGATCACAAGCCTTCACTGGGAATTGGGGAGTACATATATCTTTTAGTTACTTTCTAATGCTGCCATTTATGTCTGAATCCTGCCAAGACCGGCAATTCTCCGCATTGTTATCGTATCCTCGATAATACTGTCCTATTTCATTTATAGTTATTTGGACCCATTTCGACCAAATGCTTGGTCAATAAAAGCCGTAAGGCATGTATCCGCTGATGTAGCTTATCTCCCTTAATTAAATCGAACTGAATCATTAATAATTCGTATTTACGTGTAAATGATTACAGGTCTGCCATGTGGGAGCATTCCGTGAGTATTGTAATGGCATATTATTCTGATGTGTTTTTTTGCATGTCACTGCGACTAATTGCGGTAGCAATTTATTCTATTTGT
This sequence comes from Conchocele bisecta, assembly GCA_029237695.1. NCBI lineage: Eukaryota > Metazoa > Mollusca > Bivalvia > Lucinida > Thyasiridae > Conchocele > Conchocele bisecta. The sequence goes on along the minus strand of CM055271.1, from coordinate 89,416,324 downwards.
AAACGAAGGGCGAACACGATTGATATGCTTACTAAAATTAGCTATGCATTTTATATTACGATTCAGTCCAATATTAGTTCTGCGCCCTGTACAATACACGAGAATATTGCTAATTTTAACATGTCACAATTGTAACTTGAATTTTCTGGACGACTTTCATTTACTCTATGGTGGACACAAGTAAACTCCGAACCCAGTCGTCTGTACATTTATTTTATTAAGTCATATACGTTCACAGTGTATTGTAAATATTGTAAATGCTATTGCGACCAGGATAGACCAGATCAGACAGTTCTGCTCTAAATGCACTTATTTATACGTCATTAAGCTGCAATAAGGACATGATGTGAAGTATACTTTATTTTAATCACTGATGCTTTGGGTCAGCCTGTGGAATCCTACAGTCTGATTAGAGTATACAGTGTTTATCATTAGTAGTGTAATACTGTGAGTCTGAACAGGAAAATACTTGGCACAGTTGCTCTTTATTAAGTTAGTGCAGTTGGCCACGGGCAGTCTGATCAGGGTAATGCCTGTCGCAATGAAATGTTTGTTTACTAATGGTAAATAACTGTGAATGACGTCTGTATTCACATGTACGGCTGTGAAGATATATATCGTTGGGTACACTAGATATAGTGGCTGTTCATTGATGTGTTACATCACATTCTCCGACTTATGAATTCCATCAGCCCCTTCTTCCAATTAGTGAAAATATAGTTGTGTACATTGCAATTTATCATGTATCATCATTGTAATATATGATGTTGTTTAGTATTGCCATGCAATCATAATATTGATTTCATGTACACTATTGTGACTATTATTGAGACTATAATCATGTTACATTCTGGTAACAACACCGTTGGTGTTTTGTAGTCCCAGCAAGTAAGCCAGCCAGAAAGTCAGTCAGCCAGTCAGCAACCAGCGACGGCACGTCCATCTGGTGTATACGCATAGAATCAGTACGCAACACATATTTATTCTGGAGTCCACAACACGACACCGTGTACATACCAGCGGGGTTTCTGCTCCGCGTGGACCAAGGGCGTATCGAGTGGGGCATCATTCCGGTGACGTCATTCCGTCCAAGGACGAGATGAATATCGAAGGACGTTCACCCATGTGATATTGGCCCCATCCACCCAAGTAGGCTGTATATTCTAGTTCCAAGTAACTTTACGACGTCATAAGAACGTCACTATCATCATGGCGGAAACCGGAGTTGATTAACGGAACTCTAAAATCAGATCTTGAACCTGATGCATAATGTTGAACTATACCTACCTGTTCCAAAATTGTGACGGTGCCTTGGTTGTGCGATTGTATCTGGGGGCTTCAACCAGGGGACGTTGTCCGTACTGACATTACCATCCATTGTTTGTGCATTTCATTATATGTAAATACATCATTGTAAATATATACCTTGTTGTCTCTGTCCACAACGTGCTTGGTGTTCCATCCCATCAGTAAACTATATCGGTGTCACCCTGGCGTGAACTATGCTCAATAAATGTAAATCCATCAATTGAAATTTACAGACGGTCCTAAAGTTGCACTTACGAACATTTTAGTCGTACGAAGTTTAGTGAAACGGGCCCCTGGATCCGCGTCTGTGGTACCGTAGCTACCGCGCATGATCGTCTCGTCGTGACGGTTCAACTGAGTGGTAGGGCCTAACAACATATAATTTTCATCAGAAATGAGAAATATTGCAGAAAAACAGAGTTTTATGTTAGGAATGTTGGCGATCATGTGTGTCTCATTTACATGTAAGGTTGAGAATACACGACCCATCAAGACGTAAATCCTGTAGCCTATTTCACCAACAGTGCAAAGTATACTTATATATAGCAAAGTATACTTTGAGGGAGAAATTGTCAATTTTAGGATAATTTTTATTATACTGAATGTATTACATTATCACAGCCTATTGTAACGAATCGTAGCCTACTATATTCTTTATCATCCATTAATTGTAACACGGATCACATAGTCTAGATCAGTAATCGAATATTCTAGTACAAGACGGTCGAATAGGTATTGGTGTGTGAAATATCGCCCGTGGAGTACACCGCTGGAGAGAATAGCGCTTTATCCGAAAGCCGCGCACGGACCACCAGTATTGGATTTTGTACTGGTCGTATCTGGGTGATCTACACTGTATATGCAGACTTAGATGCTAGCCTAATTACCTAGTAAGTCTTACCTATTTATGACTGAAGTATTTCAGACTAATTCACCAGATATCTCATGAGCTAGACTGACTGTCAGATCATTAGTCCACTTACGTAAAATTGTAAGCCAAATGTGGGCACATAAGTTTTATATTGACAAGCAGACTACATGGGATAGTCATGCACTAGGGTGGGGGTATATATTCGTTGTAGCACACCATATTATCAGTCGGACATTCAATTTCATTCTTGTGACATTGGAGCGCAAGTTTTTCACTGGGAATTGGTGAGTACATATGTTGTTGTTACTTTCTAATGCTGCCATTTAAGTCTGAATCTTGCCAAGACCGGCAATTCTACGCAGTGTTATCGTATCCTCGATAATACTGCACTATTTAATTTACCTGAGTTATTTGGCCCCGTTTCGACCAAACGCTTGGTCAATAAAAGCCGTATGGCATGTATCCGCTGATGTAAATTATCTCCCTTAATCAAATAGTATTGATTCATTCATTCGTCGTGCTTACGTGTAAATAATAACGATTACAGGACTGGCATGTGGGAGCATTCCGTGAGTATTGTAATGGCATATTATTCTCATGTGTTTTGTTGCATGTCACTCTGATTAATTGCATTAGCAATTTATTGTATTTGTAAAACGAAGGGCGAACTCGATTGAAATGTTCACTAACATTAGCCATGCATTTTATGTTACGATTCAATCGAATATCAGTCTGCGCCCTGTACAATACATGAGAATATTGCCAATTTTAACATGTCACAATTGTAACGTGAATTTTCTGGACGACTTTCATTACTCTATGGGGAAACACATGTTGACTCCTAACCCAGTCGTCTGTACATTCATTTTAGTAAGTCATATTACGTTCGCAGTGTGTTGTAAATATTGTAAATGCTATTGCGACCAGGATGGCCAGATCAGACAGTTCTACTCTAAGTGCACTGATTTATACATCGGCAATCTGTAATAAGGACATGATGTGAAGTATAATTTGTTTCAATCACTGATGCTTTGGGTCAGCCTGTGGAATCGTACAGTCTGATTAGAGTATACAGTGTTTATTATTAGTAATGTAATACTGTGAATCTGCACAGGAAAATACTTGGCACAGTTGCTCTTTATTAGGTTAGCGCAGTTGGCCACGGGCAGTCTGGTCAAAGTAAGGCCTGTCGCAATCAAATGTTTGTTTACTAATGGTAAATAACTGTGAATGACGTCTGTATTCACGTGTACGGCTGTGAAGAGGTATATACCTCTATGATACCTCTATGATGGTTTCTGGGCTCTGAAGTAAGGAGGAATCTCCTTTTTTAGCCCATTTTCTTCAGTCATTCTTCGGATACTATGTATCTTGTATTCTTGCATGGTTTGATTTGAATATTTAGGGTACAGGTTTGTAGTATTTAATGTCACATTTGGTAGTATATATGTATGTATAATTAACATATATAACGTGGTTAAAATTGGTATATAGTATCGTGGTTCCAGTACTGGTCGAGTTTCGATTTGAAATCATTCATGTCACTTCGAGTTCACAACATACTTTGGGAGTGAGTTCCAATCGTTTATTATCCTTTGTGAAAACTGTTGTAGGCGAAATGATGTTATACAACGTGGTTTGGCCAGTTTATATCGTCCACGAGTCCTCGACTGGCATATTGTAAAGAATCTGTCTGATGGAATGTCTTCTATACCGCGAATAATCTTAAAAGTCTGGATCATATCCCCTCTTCTTCTCCTATGTGCTAATGTTGGTAGAGTTTAAGTTCTTTCAGTCTGTCTATATATTCAAGGTCCTTCAGCTGAGGTACAATCTTGGTTGCTCGTTTCTGAACTTTTTCCACACTAATTATGTCCTTCCTCAAGAATGGGTACCAAGTAATATTTCCATATTCAATATGTGGTCTTTACCATAGCTTTATAGAGCATGAGGAACGAGTCCTTTTCAATGTAATCGAAGGAACGCACAATTAATGAGAGCATGCTATTGGCTTTGTTAACTTTTGAGGCAATGTGACTGCTGAATTTCAGATTTTGTTGGAATATTATACCTAGATCCTTCTCTTCAGACACAGTTTACAGATTAACAGAGTTCATTGAATACAGATGTTCTTGATTATGAGTACCATAATGAATGGCTTTGCATTTGTTGACATTAAACCTTAGTTGCCATAGATCTGCCCAACTACATAGGGAGTCCAGGTCCTGTTGAATTTTGTTATAATCACTATCCTGTGAATATAGTTTAGTATCATCAGCAAATATCTTAACTGTGCAATCAACCACTTCAGGTAGGTCATTTATGTAAATAATAAACAGTATAGGTCATAGTACGCTGCCCTGTGGTACACCACTTATAACATCCTGCCATGACGAACAATATCCCTTAACAACTACATATTGTCGACGTTCCAATAGAAAGTCCGAGATCCATGATAATATATTGCCTTTAATGCCGTATGATGAAAGTTTGATTAGTAAACGTTGATAAGGTACACTGTCAAACGCTTTTGCGAAATCTAAGTACACTGTATCCCAAGAGTTGTTGTTCTCAATAAAAGTAGACCAGTCTTCCATTACATCAAGTAGTTGAAGAACACAGGAACGACCCGAGCGAACTGTGCACTAGATATGAGATTATTCCTATTCAGGTGTTCCAATAACAGCAGCACGTATTAATTTCTCCAGGCATTTGCAAACTATAGACGTGAGGCTTACAGGCCGGTAATTACCAGGCGATGATTTGGTTCCTTTCTTGAATAATGGAGTGACACGAGCATCTTTCCATACTTTCGGTATCTTGCCACAATCAATAGATTTTTGAAATATTAATAATAGCGGGGTTGCAAATACTTGAGCCATTGTCTTTAATAATAATGGATTCAACTCACCAGGACCCATCGATTTACCACCATCTAGTCCAAGTAGGATTTTCACAACACAATCTACATCAAGTTGTATATTTTCAAGGGGAACATTAAAGGTACGATCGGGTATGTCAGGAACATTTGTACTATTTTCTCGCGTAAAAACACTGGCAAAGAAACTATTCAACACTTCTGCTTTCTCCAGCTCAGTCTTTGTTATTGACCCATCATCTTTGATAAGATTTGTCACATTAGATACAGTTTTTATCTTACTTTTCACATATTTCCAGAAATGTTTACTTTCCGTCTTCGCCTTTGCTGCAATCCTCTTTTCGTAGTATTTCGTTTTGCTTTCCGAATACTTTCAGTTGTAGCATTTCGTATTCTACTATAACTTGCAAAATCCGCAGGACATCTTGTGGCTTGGTAACGGGACCACGCGTGTTTCTTGTATTTAATACATTTCAACGAGTCACTAGTTATCCAGAGTGGTTTTGGTTTACAGCCTTTCCTAGATATTACTTTTGGTACATGTTTAGTTACAGAGTCTTCATATCGGCTAGCAAAAACATCCCACATACCATTTATGTCGCAGTCACCAAATTCTTCATTCCAATCTATGTTATTCCATTCGTCAGAAAAACTTTTATAGTCACACCTACCATACTTAAGTTTCGAAACACCTGTGTGATATTCCTTAAAAGAGCACAAATAACTAAATAATATAGTAACATGATCGCTCACATCCAAGGAAGGCAAAAATATTTATTCCTTCAATGTCATTTTCATCATTTGTTAGTACAAGATCAAGAATATGAGAAGATTGGTTATCTCGAACACGTGTAACCTCAGAAATATGTTGAAATAGAAAATTGTCCTGAATGCACTCAATAAATTTATGTTACATGGTGAGTTTCACTATGACAAGCTGTATATTGTGTCCAATCAATGTCCTTCATATTGAAGTCGCCAGCAATAAGTACTCTATTACCACTGTTAGTTGCTTCATTTAGAAGTCTATTTATTGTAATATATGAATCGTGTGATGATGGGCTTCTGTAAATCGCACCGAGTATTATAGTCTGATTGTCAACAATCCAGTTACACCAGGAAGCATCGTCATAGATAGAATTAAGGTGAACATTGGGCGATATATTCATATCCGACTTTGCATATATAATAACACCTCTTCCACTATCTTTACTTGGAAATGCACAATAACCATCCAGCTGATACAATACTGATGAGCATGACACATCGCATAATACCTTAGGTAAGACTTCAGTGATGAAAATAAGATCTGGATTTTACAATGATATTTGTATTTTCAGTTCATCAATCTTATTTCGCAACTGATCATCATTAGTATATAAACACGTAACTTTGTTAATAATGACATCTGTAATATTTGTATCACTATTTCTTGACTCAGGTATAGAGTTCATGACTGCATGTATACATTATCACTGTATCTAGTTCACTAGAATCACTTTCAACAGACGAAATATAACTGTCTTGACTAGAAACTATTGGCACATGTACATGCATTTCTTCATTTGAATGAGTAAATGTATTTGTATGAACATGCAAAACATTTATATTATGTTGGTGGTTGTTGGACCGACTAGAAACACCGAGATCAATAGAAAAACTATTTAAATTAACATTAACACTAACTGTAACGTCATCAACACTATTTACAAAGTCAGAGGTTGCAACACTACCTCGTCTGGCCGGGAAACCGCTGGGTCCCCCCTCCACTACTGGTACCTTTCGACTGTGCAGGTATATCTTTCCTATCTACTATCTTGCCTCTGTAGATCACCAACTTTTGATTGTTTTCATTTTTCTTCCTCTGCTCCAAGTCAACTCTCATTTCTCTGTTCTGATCTCTTTCTTGCTTAGTTAAGTCTGGTGTAATATAAATATTGCTCCACCCATGAGCACTGCACCATCTCCATTTCTCCGTCTAAGAAATTTTGTTCCCCCGAGAAGTCTGTGTTTGCTGGAAACTGACTCAAGCATAACTTTCAGCAATCTTGGTTTGCCAGAGCCTGGCCTACCTAACCTCACAAATGCCTTGGGCACCACATCATCACATTCAATTGTAGAAAAAATATTCTGCAATTTTTCAAGGTCCTCTCTTTTCTTGTCATCAGTGGTTGGTTCAGGAATGTTATGAAGTATCACGTTATATTTGCGTTCCTCGCGCTCGCGGAATTCTTCAATTGCATTTTCAACACGTTTTTGTACCTTGTCATCAATACTGTTTTCAAGGGCTTTGAATTTTTGATCAAATTCCTGCAATTGTTTCGAATGAGATTCAAGTTTTAAACCAATTGCATTCAGTTTGGGCAAAAGACGCAAACACCCATCACAGTTGAAGGGAAGATTTGGAGAAGTTTCACTTCTTAGCACATCGTACAATTTCCCAGAAACATGACTACAGTCTAAGCAAAACCAATATGCGCACACATTGCAATTCATGGACCGCTGATTCTTTTTAAATAACTGTTCACACTGTCCACACTGCTTTTGGTTGGACCTCATGGACCGGTCGGGCGAGGGGCATTTTTTGCTGATCTGATTTGGATGCTTTACTGGCCATCTTAAATCTTGAGATGTTGTGAATAATATTACAGAATGTTTATCAAACCTGTACACCTATTATTTAACCTAGATGGTATTATTTACGAAAGATATTTATAGATTCATTTTTTTTTTTTTCACTCCACACATTTTTCCTGCTTTCATTAACCGGAACCGGATGTATCGTTGGGTACACTAGATATAGTGGCTGTTCATTAATGTGTTATATCGCATTTTCCGAC